>JAGVSP010001306.1:0-44333 GCA_022494985.1 Micrasema minimum | reverse complement strand
AAAAGTATTTAAAATTGATATATTTGCAATTATCATAAGTTTGATCGATTTCTTTTTTACAAAAAAAAAAAAAAATCTATTCATCGGTATCGCAGTTATTTCAGTTTAAAAATTGCACAAATGCATATTAAAATGCTTTTTAAAATTTGGTTATCTTTATGGATAGTATTGATTTGACTTACTACATGATATTTGATAAAAATTTGCTTAAATTTATCAACAAATAAAAAACCAAATAGCTATACCATTTAAATGATTTTTTTTCAACGAGGTAATGGGAGACCTATATGTTCTCAAAATCTTTTAATGAATTTTGATAATGGTATTTTCTACTCAGAAATTGAGTTTTCACTCACTTAAAACTTCACGAGCCGTTAAATTCAATATTTGAAGCGCCCTTGAGGTATATTTATACGAAAACGGCGCTATATAAATTATCCAAAATAATAATAATAATAGATATTATTGATATCTCAACAGAGACAGAGAAACTCTGGAACGTATGTACGAATGTGGGTTATCTAGGCGTTTACAGGGCTTATGACCTGTCATTGGCTGGGTTAAGTGGCCACTTGATGTATTACAACATTCCCCATTCCGCCCATCATCTGACAAGCATGTATGACTAATTTTTGAAACTTGTATATATGTTGAGTTTGTACAAATGAATCCACATGCGAGTTGTGTTTTTGACAGATTTTTAATATTTTAAATATTTTTGTGACATCTGTCGAGAAGATAGATAAGCATTTTTTTGGCAATCTAACTTTATCGGTGTAGGTAAGGTTCATTCGAACTTGTTTACTTACTAGAAGACGCCTGAAGATGTCTCTCCAATTTTTATTTGCTTTTTAATTTTTACCAGTAAATATTTTTAACAACAACATTTTTGAACGAATACAATACCCATGCTGGGCCGATAACCCACATTCGTTTCCAGAGTTTCTCTGTCTCTGTTAAGAAATCAATAATATCTGATATCAGCCCAGCATGGGTATAATCCAGTAATTTGTCTACAAGTATTTGTATTCGGTCAAAAATGTTGTTGTTAAATAATAATAATAAGCTATCCACAAAAAAAATCAGTAACCCTTAAGTGAAATGTTCTCGGTGTTGGTACAACTTTACACATGACAGAATGCTCCTAAATTGTCGCCTGAAATTACCTAATGCGCCTAAAAAATACACATTTAAACTGGGCCTAATAATAAACACGAACAATTTCTACGTAATCACCAAACTACGTTCATTATTTACCACGGCTTAGTGGTTGTGTAGTGCAGGATGTCCTGAGTTCAAATCCCAGCTACACCGGAAACACATATGGACCTCCGAGCGGATGTAGAGGGCTCTACCGTAACCGGAAGCTCTTTATTTTGCGGATAAACACCGGAAGTCGAGCACCATCTTGGAAATGAATCCAGAAATCTAGCGCTCGAGAATAATACCGCGTAAGGCAAGAAGTTTTGGATTTGTGAGGTAATTAATATTTTAAGAAAATCGTTTGAAATGGTTATTACTGTTGTGGAATCGATGTGTAACGGCACTTGACGCTTACATGCGGTAGAATGGATCACGAATTTTAGCAGTTGAGATCTAACGGGTTTTATAACTCCTGCTTCACACCTGTTCTCTATGGCTGCGAATCGTGGCACCTAACTAGGGCCCAAGACAGCAGACTTCTGAGTTTTGAGAATAGGTGTCTAAGAAGAATTTTAGGTGTGCGGTGGTTTGACTTTGTAAGGAACACAGAGGTGAGGCAACGGATGAAGCAACGGCGAAGGCGTTTCGGCTGGCTAAGCCATATAGGTACTACGTATGCCTTTCGAGAACCTTAACCATGCTTGCCTATTTTACAAGGCATCAGGTTCTCGGCGTCCCGGTCGTCCACTGTTGACAATTCGTCGGCAGTTTGCGTAAGAGCTGCGGGACCTGGACTTGACTTGGGAGGATGCGCGAGGGCTGGCGGCCGATCTCTTGGCCTGGAAGCAGTTTGTGGATTTCCATATGCTCCACATAGGGAGCGGATATGGTATAATGAATGATCTAACGGGTGATCATGGCCATCGGATGTACTCGGCGGAGCTGATGAATGCGGGCCTAACGTGGGAGGAGGCGAGAGAGTATTGGAAATCGATAGGGTCTCCTGGCGGGATCTAGTGGTGTCCACATGCTCCACACAGGAGCGAACGTGGTGAAAGAAGAAAAAAGAAGATCACAGCTTATAAATGATGATAGAACGACTAAAATAATCTGTGATGCGAGTGTGTCTGGGTGTAAAAGTCGAGGTAGGCCGGGAAAGACATGCCATGATCGAACACAACAAGAACGTGGTGCGTAAAATCGTTAAATTTCATAATCGGGGTACGTGCATGAGAAGATGTATGAATGCAGAAGAAACTAGGTAACTAAGCCAGGACAGAGTTGTTTGACATTCAATTAAATAAATAAATGTAAAAAATCTTATTCCTAAAAAAAGTATTTTTATAAATATATCTTACACATAATATCTTATTTTTATATTTATCCTTTTCTTCTTTATTTTTCGCATATAAAATTTTAAAATTTTGCTTGAAAGAGTGTAAAGATATTCACAGAAATTCATTAAATATATATAAAATATAGCAATTTTCATTTGATTGATTTCAAATTTTACGTATTTATTATGAGTTTAAAATTTACAGCAATTTACATTTTGATTATTTTAAATTTTACTTATTTATTTTAAATTAAACATTTTAAAGCAATTCACATTTTATTTATTTTAAATTTCACTTATTTATTTTAGATTAAAATTTTTGAAGCAATTTACATTAAACTTATTTTAGATATTACTTATTTATTTTTAATAAAATTTTTAAAGCATTTCACATTTCATTCATTTTGTATTTTACTAATTAATTATTTAAAGTTCTAAGCAATTTACATTTAATTTATTTTAAATTTCTTTTATTTATTTTTGATAAAAAAATTTCAATTAAATTATAAATATTGAATATCTATATTATTATAGCAGAATGTTTGCTACCTGTTTTTAAATATATTTTTTCTTATTATTATATACAATATATAAATTAAGTAATGTAAAAGCCATTTGGGCGTGGATAAAATAATAACAAAAAAAATATATTTACATATAAAATACATAAATTAACCTGTTTTTAACGGATCTTCATGTAAATTATTATTCCAGATATCGTATCCTAAAAACCTTTTACTTATAATATCAACCCAACCCTTCACTACATTAACCTAACCGAAAAACCTTCCCTGGATATAATTTATAAGCCTTACACATTTGTTCCTCTCCCGTAATACACTCTCGTAATTAATTGGGACTCTAAAATTCTGATGAACGGAATTTAATATCTTTTAGTCAATAATTAAAAGTTTCAACAGAAAGAAGCGTTTAGCGAGATGGTTTATTATGTTATTTTCTACGGCAGATTTAGAATTACTAACGGATTTCATAAAACAGAGAGCTTTTATAAATAGAAAGTTAAATAAAAAATAAAGAAAGTTTTTATTTTATTTAGTAATTTTTTAAAATTTAATAAACCGTTTATAAACAGTGCTAATCAAAAGAGGCTAAATTGGCAGTGCATAATGGAGTTCTGGTACCAACCCTTATGTATGAAAGCAAAGCATGGAGTTGGAAAAATAAGGATGAAAGTATGTATTACTATGTATGATAGGTGTACTTATGTTGAAATTAGAGCAGAACGCAAGGCTGAGATAAGCACCATCGACAAAATTAATAGAGGTCTTTTACGATGGTTCGGTCATGTAGAGCGAATGGATGATGAAAGAACGGCTAAAAAAATATATGATCCGACTGTGCCTAGATGTAGAAGTCGAGGAAGGCCGAGAACGACATGGCATGATCAAGTAAAACAAGTGCTTGAAAGTGGGCATGTAAGAAGTCGGAATAATCGACGTGCGTGCATGAGAAGATGTATGAATGTGGAGGAAGCAAGAGAAGTATGCCAGGACAGAGTGGTGTAGCGTTCTATCTTCTCTGCCTACCCCTTCGGGGAAATGGCGTGATGGTTGGTTATTCACCTCATCAGCCAGGACAGCAGTACTTTATTATTTGAGTTGTATATTTGAGGTCTCAAATTATATCCCATCCCTTAACTCAATTGTATTGTGTCTTTTTTGTAAGGATAGGATGGTCTTTGGATAGGTATTGTGTGAAGGTAGGGCAGGGGACGTATGAAATAGTGTCTGCCAGATAGGATGATAGTAAGAGATGCATACATGCATTCTGTCCTATCCCCTCTTTTCCCTAATACCCCCTCCATTGAGACCCTGACTGACCGCGGATGCACGGGTGGATGTCTGGGATGGGGGGCCTGGCGGGGCAGTATGCCGGTCTCCACACGGGTGGTAGTAATTACTCATAAATAATGATCGGGGTAGAAACTAACATTACCCTACTACTGTTAATTAGGGCCGAATCTGGTTGGTTTGGGTGATGGAAACAATGACAATTATAATACATGAGCCGAGACAGTGGTAGGGGCAATGAAAGCATTTGTTCGCGTACATAACGTAAATTCATCCGTATTTTTATCACGCTAACAATCTTACAATCACGGTTTAGCTTGTTGAAAAAATCGGTAGAGTTGTGTTGGACTGAAAAAAGACTAAATAATCTTTAAAACAGTCTAGGGAAAGGGTGGGGCTTTCATTGTATGGTGGAGAGAAACAGTCGTGTCCAAGTCTATACTTGTGTGAACTGTAGTATCAGCTAACGGATTTCTTGGAATTACTTATTCTAGTTTAATGGTAACTGAATTGTGTATGAAATTTGGACTATCTCTTCTCACAAAATATATCCGTTTTCTAAAGGCCGTAAAAGCAAATTTGGAAAATAAAATAAGTGTCTTCTCATGCACGCACGTCGATAATTCCGACTTTTCGCACGACCACTTTCAAGTATTTTTTGTACTCGATCATTCCATGTCTTTCTCGGCCTTCCTCGACTTCTACAACCAGACGCACTCGCATCGTAAATTCTTTTAGCCGTTCTTTCATCGCTCGTTCGCTCCGCATGACTAAACCATCGTAAAAGCCCTTTATTGATCTCAGCCTTGCACTCTGCTCTAATTTCGACATTATTTGTACATCTATGTACTTAGTTTTACGATACATTCGCCTGAGAGATCGCATTTCAAAGAATTCAGTCTACTTTCGTCGTTTTTCTTTCCAACACCGCGCTTCACTCCCAAGTTTTATTTAATGGACCGGAAGGCCAAAAACGTACCGGAAACGCGCTAAAACCTTTTTTTTTTCCTTTTATTCCAAATTCAAAAAGCCCTCATCAACGGAATTTCCTGTTTATTTTTTCCCCAGTAGAAAAACAATGATTTATCCCTGTTTGTAATATATAATTCAGATATTTTCTACATAATTTTTCATACAAATGTGACACCTTTGTACGCTGAATTGTCACAAGAGCCACTTTTAAAAAAAAGTACACCAGGGGCTATAGAAAACGAAACAGTTTTTCACATTCCTTCCTCTTTATTTGAAATTGCGGTTTTATATAGTTTCTCATAATAACAATAGAAAGATATCTGAATAATAGCTATGTTTATAATTTGGGCGTGCGTTCTGGGAGTGCGGCTTGGAGTAGCGGGCGACGCATTCAACAGTATGAAAGCTGTCTGGAGATTGGATATTTACTCGGTCAAAACAAAATCCGCCTTTATAACTCCTGCATCACACCTGTTCTCCTCTATGGCTGCGAATCGTGGCACCTAACCAGGGCCCAAGACAGCAGACTTCTAAGTTTTGAGAATAGGTGTCTTAGAAGAATTTTAGGTGTGCGGTGGTTTGACTTTGTAAGGAAACACACAGGTGAGGCAACGGACACAGCAACCCTTGGTATCTACTGTCATCCGGCGAAGGCGCTTCGGCTGGCTGGGCCATATACTACATATGCCTCCCGAGAGCCGCCACCATGCTTGCCTATTTTACAAGGCATCAGGTTTTCGGCGTCCTGGTCGTCCACTGTTGACAATTCGTCGGCAGTTTGCGTCAGAGCTGCGGGACGTGGACCTGACTTGGGCGGATGCGCAAGAGCTGGCGGCCGTTTGTGGATTCCATATGCTCCAAATAGGGAGCGGATATGGTATGATGATGATGATGATGATTTCATCAACAAACTACGAATCTATTTCTAAAGATTTAACAACGCTCGCCTATTTTATGAAAAATCACCAAGACATCACGTACAAAAGAGAAGTCGTAAGAAAATTTACTAAGGAATTAGGTTAACTCATTCCCTTCAAAGCCCCCGTTACGAAATTTTTATTCTTTTATTTATTTTAGTGATTTAGAACTTTACGTTTGTTATGAAATCGAAGATCGCAGATGCAAATTATTTTTGTAATATGAACATGGGTATCATTTTCACGGGTTAATACCCCTAATGGGTGCTGCTTTCGAACTTTGCGTTTATTTTTATATCCAAGATAGCGTGCATTATTTTAACTTAATAAATAATATGAACAAGGCGTTTGCCTGTTGTATATTCGATGACAATCGTACTTAAAGAGTAAACTGCAGCCGTGCGTCGGAGTTGACGCAGACAATTTCGACGGTCCCAACGTATACTGTCGAATCTGAAAAAATGCGATTTTCGCTGTATTGTATTAAACTGTTCAATTTACGTAATATTGAAGGTGGTAAAAAAATTTATTTACTCTTAAATTTTGGGGTTTTTTGAATCGATAATAATTTATTTTTTTTGACCACCTGAAAATATTATGTAAATTGGACAGTTTAAAATAACAAAACGAAAATCGGCCTTTTTCAGATTCGGCAATATACGTTGGAACCGTCGATTTTCGTATTGTTTTAACCTTTTCAATAAAACTGCCAACTGTCAACTGCCTAAAACTGCCAAACGCCAACACTCTTCTTCATAATTATAAAAATATACAAAGTGATTAAGACAAACGGTAAATTTATTTTTATCTGATTGAGTCAGATCTAGAGAGGGTTTTACCAGTGTTAATTTTTAACCCCATGCACGTGGAGTGCCAATTAAGCCTATCAACAATAACTTGAAGGCCCCCGACTGATTCGTCAATAATGACGGCGTCATCAGCGTACTCCAGGTCGCAGAGCTTTTGGGAGGGGGAGATGGATATTCCTCGGTCTGGCGGAATTGACATCCTCAGGATAAAATCCATGAGGATTATACACAGAAATGGGGCAAGGACGCAACCCTGTCGCAATATTCATGTACTATGTACTTATTTTGAAAAAAAAAAAAAGGAAGCTTCCGAGTTCTTATGATATACTGAACTGTATGATATATATTTTGAGACTGCTTTCAAATATTTTGCAATTCTCATGGAACGTTAACGCATACCGACAATTTAGGACCAAGTATTTTTCCATACTCATACTTGTAAGACCTGTAGCTCAATCACAGATGATTGTCGACGTGCTTAAAAACGTGCTGTGCATTTGACCGATCACAATGAACATACGTTCATATCACGGTCGCGTTGCCAAGCACCATAGATGAAAGGCATACTTTCGACAAATGTTTCGTTTTATTGCTTTCTCAAATTGATTGAAAGCAAATAAATGGCATGATAAATTGTGCACAAATAATTAAAACTAAGTTATTTTACTTTACTGGCAGTTTTGGCGTATTTTCCATATTTAAAGAGGTAGTTAATATTCTCATCGATAACTTTTAACGGATGTTCCATTGTGATCGCGAAAACGTTAAACATCCATGGTGAGAAATCGTTATCAACTGCTGATTAGAGGTGGGTTAAAGCGTTAAATTCCAAAAACGGTTATAACTGATACGTTACCAGATTTTTAACGACTACTGGTAAGCGTTACTATTAACTATTAACGGCGTTTATGATTTCTGATAGTTGCTTCGAATTTGGTTATTTGGTAACGTTTAACCTATCACCATCTCTTTTCCACCGATTTATTATCATGTCGCTGCCCTAGTTCTTGAATGTTCAATCAACCACTTTTATCGAAATTGAGTTATGAATGCCAAAATATTCATTAGCCCATTACGCACATATGTAGCTGAAGAAAATAAAAATTCTTTTCTAAATGCTATTTTTAGCATTTCTTTAGTGTCAATCTCCACTTACTGAATAATGTTTCAGTTCCCATATGTTCAATCTCCTGGATATTGAACTTTCAGGCACTCAATGTTATGAAAGTATTCCTTTCACATATGTGTACAATATACCCGTCGTACGTTGAGGCCTGAATGTTCAATATGCAGTTTCAACCAATCAGGGATTCAGCAATCCGAGCTGAGGGGGCGTGCTGTTTTTTTTGTTGTTTTCTAACGCCCAGTCTCCGGTCACCAGTGATTAAAAATTACTTTACTAAAAAATACGTTTTACTGCATAATTTACTATTTAAAAATTACTTGAAAATGGCTTCACCGACTCCAGAATCTATCTACATAAGACCAGCAGCACAAATAGCAAGAAAAGTTTAAAATTGTCATATTTATAAGCTTTTCCACATTTTTTTTACATCAATATTTGAACTTGATAATCTCATGAACAGGGTGCTCTATTTATTTCTTATTAGTGAATTAATTTCTTTTACAATTTTTTTGTTGATCAATAAATTGTGAAGATAGTAGTTAAACTATTACTACTACTACTTTCCTTTTCCCGCACCCAATGGTGCATAGGGCACTGCATTGGTACACCAAGGTGGTAATAAAATAAAATATTTTTGCTGATTATAAAAAAATACTTATATATGTAATACGTTTGAGAATAGACTAACTACTAACTAACTAACTAACCATCACGTCATTTTCTCCGTAGGGGTAAGCAGAGAGAGATTAGAACGCCAAACCACTTATGTCCTGACACACTTCCTTGCTTCCTCTAAATTCATACATCTTCTCATTCACACACGCCAATTATTCCGACTTTTCACATGTCCACTTTCAAGTACCTACTTGTCGTCGTACTTGATCATGCCATGTCTTTCTCGGCCTTCCTCGGCTTCTACATCCAGGTACACCTACTTGCATTATTACTTCTTTTAGCCATTCTTTTATCACACATTCGCTCCACATGACCAAACCATCGCAAAAGCCCTTTCTTCATTTGTCGATAGGTAATGCTTATCTCAGCCTTGCAGTCTGCTCTAATTTCGACATTTGTACACCTATCATACATAATACATAGTCTAACCACACATTCGCCTGAGAGATCGCATTTTCAACAGCATTCAGTCTACTTTCGTCCTTTTTCCAACACCACGCTTCTGCAATACCTACGGGTTCACTAGAAACTCCGTTAATATTACCTACCGTTTTTCGTATAAATAAACCTCAAGGTTTAAATACTGAATTTATGTTATGTTAATAGCACCTACTAATTTTTAAAGAACTACATATTATGTGTTAGACTTGGAGATTATTATTATGACTTTATTATTAAATTAATAATAATTATTATTTTATTAATAAAAAATTGTTTGGGCCTATTTTTTAAGTCGTAGGTATTCATAGGCTAAACTGATGTTCGGGTAAATTTTTTAAGTCGTGAGGTATTCATATACGAAGTCGGCTAGTGCAATTATCCATCAACTTTAATAATAATATCTCTAAATTATTCCAGTATTTAAAAATAAATAACATTTTATTGAAAAATTTTCCATTTATAATAAAGAATATTGTTTTATTCAACATAATTCTCAGTATTCCTCAATATTATTATATTTTGCACATAAAATAGTTTAATTGTGAAATCAAGTTTCCTTGTCCACGCTTGTGCATTAACTATTAAATTATTTTTTTTAGTTTTGGTAAAATTAAACAAATATAAACATCCATTTTTTTAAAAAAATCTTAAGACATCTTAAAGACAAATAAATTTCCTAGCTTTCTACATCTCAAATTACTTAAGAAACGAAAACGACCAAGTCTTTTGTACAAAAAAAAGATAAATCTCTGACCAGGAAATACATTGACATTTACTTCACATCGTTTTATAATTATTATTGTCGAATAGGGATGCCAAACAATAGAGGTAACCCATCTTAGAGAAACAAAGCATTTCGTGTACATCTGGTTCATGTGGTTGCCCTTAGAAAGAATATCGTTTTCTCAAATACAACAATTAAATTGTTCAATATTTTGAAGCCTTTTAAATTAAAATTTAGGGGTACCCTGTTCATTTTTTGAAGCAGTAAACGACTCACTGACAAATTTTTAGTAATACATTTGATATAATAATCACGGAAACCGGGAGTCGAATCCGAGACGAATCCTTTGCCAAAGTAGGTATTTGAATTATTATGGATAATTTATATGTAGCGCCATTTTCGTATTAATATGTATACCTCAAGGGCGGCAAGAATAATTCATTCATTAATCATTAATAAATCATAATACATAACCGAGACTAGAAATAAAAGGAAACATGATAGAGCGGCGGAAAATGTAAACCAGAAATTGGAAATAGTTTGAAGATAATGCAATAAATGGATTTAAATCAATTAAATAATATTAATATTAAAAATCATCAAATAATTTATGGATCTAAATTAGGGATCGTTATATTATGATAAAATCACGGCTATAAAGGCTGAGGACAAATTTAGATATTTTTAGTAACGACGATGTAAGAATAATATTTATTGTTTTATGGCATTTTATGACCCTTTCAGGGGTAGAGGTAAAAAATACCTACAGCTTAAAAAGAAAAGGGCGTTGATCCTCTACAGTAATCGTCTGTGATTGGTGAAAGTAAACCAATGACGGACCATCAAATTCTGAGTGGGGGTAAAATGTTTGCAAATCCCCCAAAAATATGGAGTAATGTACGTAGGTACTTACTAAAACAATAGGTACCCTACCTAGGTAAAAACTATTATTTTTTCATTATTTTATTTAACCACCTCGACAGAGGACAGGAGGCCAATAACAGAGGGGATAAAACACCCGGGGTTGAGAAAAATCAGTTTTGATTTCTGCGTGTTTTGCGAACACGGAAACATCCGTTTCGTACGTCCAGCGTCTTTGCCACTACCTACGCTACGGAGGCCGGCTTATATGTACTTATATTTAGTATATTTATACTGTAAATACCTAATGTTTACAAAAACACTCATCAATAATTTCATTATTTTGGTTGAAAATGGTAGTTACCTAGGTATTGCAGGTGTGCAAAAATAAAATTAGTAGTAGGTATGTTAGTGGTAGACCAATACAACATTGTATACCTAAACGTATTTCCTGGTCCCAGATTACAAGCATATCTACATCGATATGTACCTATCGCAGTTGTGACGCGTATGCGTAATGGTTGGTAGTCTGTTATTTATGAGTCCCAATACATTTAAAAAATAATCTGTTTTTTTTTTGTCGAAAAATTGTATTATTTCATTTATTTATTTATGTATCGTAAAAACATTATTTAGATGTGCTTATTTTTTGAGTTTAATTACCAGTCACGATTACTTATTTTTATAAAGTCACTTTTTTTCAGTGAAGTAAAAAATAAACTTTATTACACCAAAAAATACGAGATACCTAGGTATCTCGAAATAAAGTACTGATTTAAGAAAACAAAGAAAACAAAGTAATAAAATTGAAATGATCGATCTAAAAACCACCCTGTACATCAATATTACTACTTTTTGGTTCATTGAACCAAAATCGAACTGAAAGTTGCGGGAGCCGTAATGTTCAATATGCAGACGATATGTTCAATATCCAAAAGGACTCATTCATTATTTACTTCCCGTGTTCAATATCCAGCAATTATGTTAAAATACGTTGACAACGTAGTTTTAAACTCCAAAAAAAGATGCCTAAACGTTTTCTGTGATACATATACACGAATTTTTTTTATCAACATCACGAATTATCCCTAATTGACCTGTAAAAACGAAAAAAAACGTCTCCTGTAAAATTTACTAAATGGTTGATTGAACATTCAAGAACTAAGGCAGCGATGTGTTAAAACGGGACGTAGGATAATAAATCACCAGTAACGGCAGTAACGCAAGCCTTATCCTTTTTCTTCGTGTTTATTCTTACAGGTTAAAACGAGACGAAGGATAATAAATAGTGCATCCTTTTTTTACTCACTATTTAGTCCGAGGGTTAGGTGAAACAGAAGCATAATAATGAATATAGTGAAAATCATGCAGTTAATACGTTAATAACGTTAATAGTAACGCTAGTCTTATCCTTTTTCTTCGTGTTTATTCTTTCAGGTTTAAACAGGACGGAGGATAATAAACGCTGCATCTCTTTTCTGCTTACTGTTTTTACCTAAGTGTTAGATGAAATAGAAGGGCGTTAATTGTTAACCACGTTTACCAGTTTATAACTACTAATAATTAATGTGGGGTTTGATAACGTCGTGAATTAACCAGTTAGGTTATATATAAGTCCACCTCTACTGCTGATGTGCTGATTGCTGATGCTGATGACCATCTCTTATTAGAGGTGGACTAATATATAACCTAACTGGTTAATTCACGACGTTATCAAACCCCACGTTAATTATTAGTAGTTATAAACTGGTAAGCGTGGTTAACAATTAAAGCCCTTCTATTTCATCTAACACTTAGGTAAAAACAGTAAGCAGAAAAGAGATGCAGCGTTTATTTATCCTCCGTCCTGTTTAAACCTGAAATAATAAACACGAAGAAAAAGGATAAGACTAGCGTTACTATTAACGTTATTAACGTATTAACTGCATGATTTTCACTATATTCATTATAATGCTTCTGTTTCACCTAACCCTCGGACTAAATAGTGAGTAAAAAAAGGATGCACTATTTATTATCCTTCGTCTCGTTTTAACCTGTAAGAATAAACACGAAGAAAAAGGATAAGGCTTGCGTTACTGCCGTTACTGGTGATTTATTATCCTACGTCCCGTTTTAACACATGATAATAAATCGGTGGAAAAGAGATGGTGATAGGTTAAACGTTACCAAATAACCAAATTCGAAGCAACTATCAGAAATCATAAACGCCGTTAATAGTAACGCTTACCAGTAGTCGTTAATAATCTGGTAACGTATCAGTTATAACCGTTTTTGGAATTTAACGCTTTAACTAGAGATGAGACGTATTTACTGGACCAGGTTTTCATACCTGGTTTTTACTTGGCACCGAAAAGACCAGGTTTCCGTTGCAAGTATTTTATAAAGTATGAGTATTTTTTCGTACTTTTTGCGGCGCACCCGTAAAAACCACTCGCTCGCAGCGCGGCGTAATTTTGCATGCTTCACGCAAACGCCAGTGCTGCCATCTGCCGGCAAGCAATACAAGTATTTTTCTCGCTCGTATCGCGAAGCTTTATAGGTACCATGAACTTGATATAGGTACCTGGTATGTACTATGTAGCTATGTAGAAGTATGGCGTTTCACTGGTGCGCATGCGCAAAAAGTACGAAAATTACTCGTACTCGTACTTTATAAAATACTTGCTAGGAAACCTGGTATTTTCATACTCATACTTTATAAAATACTTGCAAGGAAACCTGGTATTTTGTACTCGAACTTCCATCTCTTGCAAGTATCAAGTACGAGGATTATTTTCTATTTAGAAGTATGGCGTTTTAAGGTTGCCGGTGCTTGGTCAACGACCTCATGCACGGTAGCCAAATGCGCTACCACTATGCTACGAGGCAGACAAAAAAAAAATGTACAAAGTATTAAATAATATAATTCAATGAAAAAACGTTTAGACAAATACTATTATTTGACTATTTATTTTATTTGAATTTTTAAATATAAAAATAAAGAAATATCACCGTGCAATACCCATAATATTATAATCCAAAAGTTCGTTGACCAAGCACCGGCAACCGTAAAACGCCATACTTCTAAATAGAAAATAATACTCGTACTTACTTGATACTTGCAAGAGATCGAAGTTCGAGTACAAAATACCAGGTTTCCTTGCAAGTATTTTATAAAGTACGAGTGTTTTTCGTACGTAAAACGCCATACTTCTAAATAGCTAAATACCTACTTAAATACTTTAAAAAAACCTGGTTTTGAAACCTGGTATTTCTCCATACTCATACTTGCAAGACTTGGTATCTGATTTTGCAAGTACGACCCATCTCTACAACTTTAACCCACCTCTATCTCTTATCTCATTTTAATTATTTAGCAGTACGCAACGCAACGTTGAACGTTCACAGGGAACGTATACGCTAGAGATGAGACGTATTTACTGGACCAGGTTTACATACCTGGTTTTTACTTGGCACCGAAAATACCAGGTTTCCGTTGCAAGTATTTTATAAAGTATGAGTATTTTTCGTACTTTTTGCTGCGCACTAGAGGTGGACTAATATATAACCTAACCGGTTAATTCACGACGTTATCAAGCCCCACATTAATTATTAGTAGTTATAAACTGGTAAGCGTGGTTAACAATTAACGCCCTTCTGTTTCATCTAACACTTAGGTAAAAACAGTAAGCAGAAAAGAGATGCAGCGTTTATTATCCTCCGTCCTGTTTAAACCTGAAAGAATAAACACGAAGAAAAAGGATAAGACTAGCGTTACTATTAACGTTATTAAGGTATTAACTGCATGATTTTTACTATATTCATTATTTATGCTCTGTTTCACCTAACCCTCGGACTAAATAGTGAGTAAAAAAAGGATGCACAATTTATTATCCTTCGTCTCGTTTTAACCTGTAAGAATAAACACGAAGAAAAAGGATAAGGCTTGCGTTACTGCCGTTACTGGTGATTTATTATCCTACGTCCCGTTTTAACACATGATAATAAATCGGTGGAAAAGAGATGGTGATAGGTTAAACGTTACCAAATAACCAAATTCGAAGCAACTATCAGAAATCATAAACGCCGTTAATAGTAACGCTTACCAGTAGTCGTTAAAAATCTGGTAACGTATCAGTTATAACCATTTTTGGAATTTAACGCTTTAACCCACCTCTAGTATTTACTGGACCAGGTTTTCATACCTGGTTTTTACTTGGCACCGAAAAGACCAGGTTTCCGTTGCAAGTATTTTATAAAGTATGAGTATTTTTCGTACTTTTTGCTGCGCACTCGTAAAACCACTCGCTCGCAGCGCGGCGTAATTTTGCATGCTTCACGCAAACGCCAGTGCTGCCATCTGCCGGCAAGCAATATAAGTATTTTTCTCGCTCGTATCGCGAAGCTTTATAGGTACCATGAACTTGATATAGGTACCTGGTATGTACTATGTAGCTATGTAGAAGTATGGCGTTTTACGGGTGCGCATGCATACTTTATAAAATACTTGCAAGGGGCAACCTGGTATTTTGTACTCGAACTTCCATCTCTTGCAAGTATCAAGTACGAGTATTATTTTCTATTTAGAAGTATGGCGTTTTACGGGTTGCCGGTGCTTGGTCAACGAACTTTTGGATTATAATATTATGGGTATTGCACGGTAATATTTCTTTATTTATATTTAAAAATTCAAATAAAATAAATAGTCAATTATTAGTATTTGTCTAACACGTTTTCATTGAATAATATTATTTAATACTGATAAATATTTTTTTATTTTGTCTGCCTCGTAGCATAGTGGTAGCGCATTTGGCTACCGTGCATGAGGTCGCGGGTTCGATTCCCGTAGGGGGTCGGCATGAAATATTTGTTTACATGTTTTGTGATTTTCACATTAATATTTTTGTTTTCGCTAACCAGTATTTTAATTCAGCGCACAAAATTTGGGGAGCGCGCTTTTGCGGTTGCGGGCCTTATAGCTTGGAATGCTCTCCCACCAGAACTCTCCCACCAGCTTTTTTCAAGTATTTTATAAAGTATGAGTATGAAAATACCGGGTTTCCTTGCAAGTATTTTATAAAGTATGAGTATGAAAATACCAGGTTGCCTTGCAAGTATTTTATAAAGTACGAGTACGAGTATTTTTCGTACTTTTTGCGCATGCGCACCCGTAAAACGCCATACTTCTAAATAGCTAAATACCTACTTAAATACTTCAAAAACCTGGTTTTTGAACCTGGTATTTCTCCATACTCATACTTGCAAGACTTGGTATCTGATTTTGCAAGTACGACCCATCTCTAGTAGAGATGAGACGTATTTACTGGACCAGGTTTTCATACCTGGTTTTTACTTGGCACCGAAAATACCAGGTTTCCGTTGCAAGTATTTTATAAAGTATGAGTCTTTTTCGTTTTTCGTACTTTTTGCTGCTCGCTCGCAGCGCGGCGTAATTTTGCATGCTTCACGCAAACGCCAGTGCTGCCATCTGCCGGCAAGCAATACAAGTATTTTTCTCGCTCGTGGCGCGAAGCTACTGGTATGTACGAACTTGATATAGGTACCTGGTATGTACTATGTAGCTATGTAGAAGTATGGCGTTTTACGGGTGCGCGTGCGCAAAAAGTACGAAAAATACTCGTACTTTATAAAATACTTGCAAGGAAACCTGGTATTTTCATACTCATACTTTATAAAATACTCTCAAGGGGCAGCAACCTGGTATTTTGTACTCGAACTTCCATCTCTTGCAAGTATCAAGTACGAGTATTATTTTCTATTTAGAAGTATGGCGTTTTACGGTTGCCGGTGCTTGGTCAACGAACTTTTGGATTATATTTGGATTATTTGTCTAACACGTTTTCATTGAATTATTTTATTTAATACTTATACATTATTTTAATTTTCTGCCTCGTAGCATAGTGGTAGCGCATTTGGCTACCGTGCATGAGGTCGCGGGTTCGATTCCCGTCAGTATTATTTTTGTTTTCGCAAACCAGTATTTTAATTCAGCGCACAAAATTTGGGGAGCGCGCTTTTGCGGTTGCGGGCCTTATATACCGCTACCACTATGCTACGAACCAGACAAAATAAAAAATAATGTATAAGTATTGAATCAAATTGAACGAGTGGTGGCCCAGTGTGGGTAGCGTCGCGGTCTCTGAGTCCAGAGATCGTCAGTTCGAATCCCCACTTCGACACGACTCGATTCCTATTTTCAAGCACAAGCCGCTTAGGCTTTATTGAAAATAGTATTCACAAATTGAAATATGGGCAAATATCATAAGATTGCATAGATTTCTTTTATATAAAAAAAAAAAAAAAAAAAAAAAAAAAAAAAAATGCAATTTTCCACTCTCACTTTCCTTCAATCATCCATATACCACTCCTTATCAATTTCCTTCTTTCCTTTTCACTATCTCCTTGTTTTGTTCATATGTATTCTTATATAATATATAGTATATTTTATTATTTATCTAGTTTAAAATTTTAAGCCGTCGTCGCTTTATTACAGTATTATTAAGTGAATACATATAATTGGATGCAGGCCCTACTTATGTAAACATTTTTATATATTTTCTTAAATATTCATTTAACCTGTACATCTGTTTGTATTCGAAATAAATAAAATAAAATAAAAAAATAAAATAATATAATTCAATGAAAACGTTTTAGACAAATACTATTGATTGACTATTTTATTTTATTTGTATTTTTTAAATATAAATAAAGATATATCACCGTGCAATACCCATAATTTATAATCCAAAAGTTCGTTGACCAAGCACCGGCAATCGTAAAACGCCATACTTCTAATAGAAAATAATACTCGTACTTGATACTTGCAATAGAGATGGAAAAGTTCGAGTACAAAATACCAGGTTTCCTTGCAAGTATTTTATAAAGTATGAGAGTATGAAAATACCAGGTTGCCTCGCAAGTATTTTAATAAATAATTAATAAATAAATTACAAGCATTTTGAAACGTGTGTTGTGTCATTGTATTTACGTGTTTGACTGATGGCTCATCCACGCATTCTTATTTTTTATATGGAATATCTCTGCATCACACTTTATTTCTTGTTTATCGGATGTTGTAGAGATGAGACGTATTTACTGGACCAGGTTTTCATACCAGGGTTTTTACTTGGCACCGAAAAGACCAGGTTTAAGACACAAGAACCTACATGTACCTGTATGTACGAACTTGATATAGATACGGTATGTATTATGTAGCTATGTAGAAGTATGGCGATTTACGGGTGCGCATGCGCAAAAAGTACGAAAAATATACTCGTACTCGTACTTTATAAAATACTTGCAAGGAAACCTGGTATTTTGTACTCGAACTTCCATCTCTTGCAAGTATCAAGTACGAGTATTATTTTTCTATTTAGAAGTATGGCGTTTTACGGTTGCCGGTGCTTGGTCAACGAACTTTTAGATTATAATATTATGGGTATTGCACGGTGATTATTCCATTATTTATATTAATAAAAATTCAAATAAAAATAAATAGTCAATTAATAGTATTTGTCTAACACGTTTTCATTGAATTGTATTATTTAATACTTATACATTATTTTTTTGTCTGCCTCGTAGCATAGTGGTAGCGCATTTGGCTACCGTGCATGAGGTCGCGGGTTCGATTCCCGTAGGGGGTCAGCATGAAATATTTGTTTACATGTTTGTGATTTTCACATTAATATTTTTGTTTTCGCAAACCAGTATTTTAATTCAGCGCACAAAATTTGGGGAGCGCGCTTTTGCGGTTGCGGGGCCTATTATTTTATAAAGTATGAGTATGAAAATACCAGGTTTGCCTTGCAAGTATTTTTATAAAGTACGAGTACGAGTATTTTTCGTACTTTTTGCGCATGCGCACCGTAAAACGCCATACTTCTAAATAGCTAAATACCTACTTAAATACTTTTAAAAAACCTGGTTTTTGAACCTGTATTTTCTCCATACTCATACTTGCAAGACTTGGTATCTAGCTGTAATACCTAACTAAATTGAATAATTTAATTGATTTATACTTTTACCCTTGAATAAACTTGTGTTGCCTAAAAACCAGTTGGAAGTTTGATTATAAAAAAGTAGTAGAGGCATATAGGCTTGCCTATTTTACAAGGCATCAGGTTCTCGGCGTCCTGGTCGTCCACTGTTGACAATTCGTCGGCAGTTTGCGTCAGAGCTGCGGGACGCGGACATGACTTGGGAGGATGCACGGGAGCTGGCGGCCGACCACTTGGCCTGGAGGCAGTTTGTGGATTCCATATGCTCCACATAGGGAGCGGATATGGTATGATAATGATGATGATAAGTTATTTTAATATTTTATAACGAATAACTAAAAAGTGGGTGCTTCTACCATGAATTTCAGAATATTTTTCTGTTTCTGTTAATTTTCCTTACCTCTGTCCACACACGCAGTACAGTCTGCTCACGTCTTTCCGTGATAATTTAAAGCTTTTCTTCTGATGGGCCACCTACCTTCCCACCTACCTACCTGCTTCCGTTTCCTATCCTAACTACCCCTAACCCCATCACCCCGCGGGTCGCAAATTTATTATTTATTCGTATATTTATTATTCATAGAAGTGGTGGAACGCCACCAACATCGCGGAGACAGGCATTAAAATTAAAAATATGAAGTTTCTTGAATCGTTTATTGCTGATTCCCAAACTGCTTCCAACACAGATCCACGTCCTGTAGTTCTGACGTTAACTGCAGACGGCTTGTCAAAAGTGGACGTGCAGAGCGCCGAGAACCCGATGCCTTGTAAGATAGAAAATAGGCAAGCACGGTTAAGACTTAAAGACAAAAAAAATAACAAGTAAATAAATATTTTTTTAAATTGAAAGTTAATTAATTTAATGTATCCATCGTCATCACTTCAGCCTGTTGAGGTCCACTGCTGGACATAGGCCTCCTCCTGCCGTCTCCACATCCCCCGGTCCTGCGCCGCCCCCATCCACTGTCTTCCAGCAGACTTCCAAGATGTCGTCCACCCATCTCATCGGTGCGGCTAGACAAAAGGCACACTCAAGACTTTTAGTCGTTCTTCACCAATACATTCTACCCGTCCTAACTTATATGGCGCGGAAACAATGACTCTGACGAAGCAATCTCCATAAGTTGCAAGTTGCACAGAGGAGCATGGAGAGAATTATGCTTGGCGAATTGCTTGGTTGAAGTGAATTATGGTGTTCAAAATAAGTAATTACGTCTAATTCAAGGTCCACGATTTTCTGCCTGGAATTTTACACTGGAAGAATGATTTTCTTACATCATTTTATATTTATCATTTTTGCGATTGGTTTTTTATTATAATTTGTTTCGAGAGTATTGTGGTCAACGTGGGCTTTTGTTTTTATTTATTTATTTTATTGATTATAAATCAACGGGAGTTACATTTATTTTTTACCTCGCTTATAATGTACACGTGGTCCTATGTTATAAGTACAGGGCGAAACAGGATTTTTTCCAGCTTTGTTACACCTTGATTAGTTCTAATGAAAAAATCTTGCAAGATTACAAGAACTGTCGATAAACGCTTTTCCCGAAAATAGAAATCCCAGCCATAAATACACAGGTGTGAAAATAAACATTGAGAAATATAAATCACGACCAGTCAAGAAATATTTCACATCTACCCTCGGGGAAAATATTGAATGTTTCCGATACCTCCCTCACTTGCTTCCTATTTCTCACTAAACGGTACCACAAAACCATGGGATACCTTTAATTTTGCTTTTTTTAAATTTTTTTACGTGATAACGTCTAATAAATCGATGAACGCCGGCTGCACACACGAAAAAGCATGACTCATTGTCACGTTCCGCCTGAGCCGAGTGTGCAAGCGAGAGCGCGGAACAAGCGATAGAGGGGCACGATCGGCCTAATCGTTCGGTTTGTGACGCATCCATCTCTCTTCCACTTCATCGGCCGATGCGTCCGAGTAGAAGGAAGACAGCAGCAGCACACAAGAAGAAAAAACAAAAAAATGTTAATTTATGGAAAAAGTTGTAATTTTCAATTAACTCCTGCTTTGTATTATACAAAATAATGATAATTCAGTAATAATAATTCTATTCAATTCATAAAAGTATGCTATTTTTCATCAATGTTTTCTTATGACGTTATCACGTAAAATTATCGTCCGTAAACCGACTTTACAGACAACCAAAAGTTTTTTATTTAACCACCTCAACAGGCCAGGTGGCCCAATTACAGAGGGGAAAAACGTCATAAACACCCAGGCTTGAAAAAAATCACTTTTATTTTTGTGTTCTCTCCGGAACCTCCGGATCGTGAATCCAGCATCTTAGTCATTGCGCCACGGAGGCCGCTTTTATGCAAGCCAATATGGAAATCGAAGCGTTTTTTATTTAAATATTTTTTTTTTCATTTTATATCCCTACAGAGATGAGGTACATTTTTTTTATTTTTCAAATTCATTAATATGGATATTCGAGCGTTTATCCATATTCCTGAATCTGAAAAAAAAAAAAAATTCTTCCTCATCTCTGTAGGGATATAAAATGAAATATATACCCACTCCCATCTTGGGATAAAATCCAGATTTGTGTACAAGTATTTGAACACGCCCAAAACGTTGTATTTCCATATAAATTGGTAAATGAAAATATAGACATCTTGGCGTTTACAGGGCCTCGAACAAGCAGGGTGACAAGTCATATTATTTAGCGTGCAAAAGCAAAATAGTATTAATTATAATGAAACACCACAAATAACGTTTTTTATTTATTTATATTTTATTGTTGCAACACAGTGCTAAGTTTAGTTAAATAAACGTTATAGAAATGTTTAGTGAACGTTGGGAGTCGGTAAAACATTTCTCCATACTTTTGTCGATACGATCATTAAGTCATCGAAATATATGTTTTAGGGGTGGTATTTCAGATGCACCCTGTTCCGAAAACAGTAGTTAAGGCTTGAGTGGGTAGTTCTATACGGGGTGTTGTGTGGCAGCTAAATGGCGTGTAAATCATACAGGGTGTAACGGCGCGGAGCCCGAACGTCTTTTCATCACGATTTGGAACTACCCCATTTGAACGTTCACACCCCTATATCCCCATTTCTTAGATTCCTCGCAAAACCATTAAAATCTTGGTTTTGTTTCGAAAAAAGACAGATTCTAGCTAACTAAACATCGAAATTTCTATCAAGAGGATAGAAAGCCACATCACTCTGTCCTGGCATTCTCTTGCTTACATTCATAAATCTTGTCATGCACGCTCACCGATTATTCCGACTTTATACATGACCACATTCAAGCACTTGTTGTTCTTGATCATACCATGTCTTTCTAGGCCTTCTTCGACTTCTACATCCTGGCGTATACGCATCGTAGATTCTTCATCAAAAAACAACATTATTTTCTGGTTTCTGAAAATTCTAACTTAAGCTTTCGTCCTATTCATCGGGACGTTTGATATAGCTAGCAGTGGCGTGCACAGAGTTTTGAATCAGGGTAGGCAGTATAAAAAACAAACAATATTCAAAAATAAATCAAATAAAAAAATAAAACGAAACAAATTCGAAAATTGTAGTACATGCCAGTGCCTATAAATATATGCGTGGATTCAAATTTTTTTTTTTTTTTTTTCAAAAAAGAGCTTAAAAGGAAACTTATGACGCACATTAAAAATAAGAGTACGCGTAAAGTTTTATCATTAGAAAAAGGCTTTTGGGTATGTTCTTTAATTTTCGTATTTTTTAGCACTCGATCATTTTGATAAGGGATGAGACATTAGAAAGTATTTCCAATGTCGCATCCCTCTCGCAATGATGATGTGTTTGATTGATCGATGATTAAAATATTGATACTCTGTCATCATTCATCATTGCACCTACATACAGAAATCAGTACTCTACTTAAATAAATATTCCTAGAAAATAAACTGAAAGTATTTCAATAACCAAAGTAACGAGTTTTCACATTACTAACAAGAATTTTTTTTTTGTTGTTTTTTTGTTTTTACGCCCATAGGGCTTTTTACATAGACATTTTAAAATTATTACACAGTAGGTAGCTATTCATTACCGCCAGAGATGGCAGCCAGACACTGTTCCCTAAAATGCACTAGATTTGTGTTGAAAACATCAATATTGTTAGGATACTTGTTAGCCAGTGCGTGCATTCTTCGTATCGGTGAGTTAGCACTGTAATTGGTCGATGATTGGCTACAATAAAATAGTGCAGTACTACGGGTAACTCGACTCGACCAGGCACTCGTTTACTAATTAAATTTGTTAGTTGACAACAATCAACCATAGATATTAATACTTTGAACAAAAAGAGCAAAATTTGTTAAAAAGTAATCTTATACCTTAACAAAAACATTACTTTGTAATATTATTTTTATTTTATTTATTTATTTAACCACCTCAACAGGCCAGGAGGCCTAACTACAGAGGGGAACAACGTCACAAACACCCAGGCTTGAGAAAAATCATTTATATTTCATTTTTATAACTCTACAGAGATGTAATTTAATTTTTTTCAAATTCGGGAACTTTGATATTCAAGCGTTTACAGGGCTTATGACCTGTCACTGGCTGGGTTAAGTGGCCACTTGATGTACTACAACATTTCCCATTCCGCTTATTTTAGCGAATATCCACACCAGGTAACATTTTTTATTTTGTTTATATGTTACGAATTGAAAACCATTCGCAAGCGCGTAACTAGTGAAAAAAAGAATGAATACAAGATATTGGTATCTTAATACCGGAAGAAAAATAGGGGAAATAATTATAATATATAAAATAAAAAATGACGTAGATTATGTTATAGTTATGGTCTTTAAAGTAAGAATGATTTTATCTTTACACTATGTATCCAACTTTGTGTTAATTTTTTAAAAGATGAAAAATTTTGAAAATCTGACAGTGCCATTTTATTGTCAGTTAAAAAAGAATTAATTAAACTGGGGACAATAAAATGTGCATGTCTCTGAGCAAGTCGTGATTTACAATGTGGAATTTCTAGCACTCGGATTCTTCTTTGACTAGACCTATTTGAGCTTCTAGCAAAAAAGTTTTGGTGCATAAATACATAATTTAAACATTGTAATAAATATGTTCGTCTTATATCCATTATATCCATAATAAAAATATGAACACGACAAAGCAGATAACTCCTGTAATGTTTCCAGTTTATCCATTATTTATTCCGAGGCTATACAATTAGCGAACTAAACCAATTATCTCAGTCGAACTTCAGCAGTTTACATTCGCTATTCACAACTTCACAACACCATTATTCATTTATATTCGTGGCTGAGAGGAAACACGCTTGACTTGCAGGTGTCCGGCGCTGGATCGATGCCATTAATTATTTGTACGTGTTGCATAATATGGGCGAAAGTAAAGACGATTTTAGACACAAGCCAAATTAACTAACCAACCAACCCGCCACGCCTCTCTGTCTTGGCACACTTCCTTTGCTTCCTCCACATTCATACATCTTCTCATGCACGCACGTCGATTATTTATTCCGACTTTTCACATGACCACTGTCAAGTATTTGTTGTACTTATTTATTTTATTTATTTATTAATTTAATTTGTACAAAATACTTTGCACTCCCAATTGAGTTACAAAACTCATTCTGGGACAGATACTAGAAAAAGAAAGACTAAATATTACAATACTTCAGATTACAGAGTTACCAATGCTAAATCTAAAAACACAATAATCACAAAAGGAAATAAAGGAACAACATAGAAAAATTAGCCATTATCATTATTAATAAAAATATTGAAAAAGTAGTCTTTTAGTGCTTTGTTTTGGGATTTCGCCGTCTTTTGATTTAGAATTTCGTTTGGTAGTTTATTGATTGAGTGCGGGCAATGCTTTCTAAAGATTTTACGCCAAATTTAGTTGAATGAGATTTCGACACGTATAGTTTTTTAGAGTTTCGTGTGTTATGGCTGTGGATATCGTAATTGAATCTTACTTGATCATGCTATATCTTTCTCGGCCTTCCTCGACTTCTACAACCAGACACACTCGCATCGTAAATCATTTTAGCCGTTCTTCCATCATTCATCCGCTCCACATGACCCAACCATCGCAGAAGACCTTTCTGAATTTTGTCGATAATCCTCATCTCAGGCTTGCATTCTGCTCTAACTTTTACTTTAGGGCACCTGTCATACACGGTTTTTTCCACACATTCGCCTGAGAGATCGCATTTCAATAGCATTCAGTGTACGTTCGTCCTTTTTTTTCCAACTCCATGCTTCGCATCCATACATTAAGGTTGGTACCAGGACTCCATTATTATTTTTAAAAAAATTGATAAAAAGAAATCTATGCAATCTTATGATATTTGCATACATTTCAATTTGTAAATACTATTTTCAATAAAGCCTCAGCGGCTTGTGCTTGAAAATAGGAATCGAGTCGTGTCGAAGTGGGGATTCGAACCGACGATCTCTGGACTCAGAGACCGCGACGCTACCTCCTGGGCCACCACCCGTTCACGTTTCATTCTATGAACTGCTAATTTAGCCTCTTGCGATAGATACTTATTCGCTACCACAGACCTTAACAAACTATATTGAGTCCCTGTTAATGTGATACCTTGGACTAGCGCCGAAGCGTAAGGCTGATCATCTTGCCTTCACGTAACCAATGATCGAGATTCAGAGCACTCGGTGTACCAATGCAGTGCCCTATGCGCCACTGAGTGCGGATAAGGAGAGAATTAAACAGTAGTAATATTTAATCAGAAATTTAGAATCTGTGCATTCGGCATTTGGAGAATAAGTTTCCAGAGTACCTAGCGCTTCTGGGTCACCCTGTAGCGTGAGCCGACTCGATGGGTTCGTTACATCATTTTGTAACACCCTGTACTTCAGTTTTCAATCAACTAATGCTGTAACTACAGGGTGTAGAAACTTCGCCTAATCAACTCGGTTACTGGGACTGGCTTTAGTATTACACCAAACTGTGGAAGCAAAACCCACACAGATTTGCTCTGTGGTAACGAAAACGTCATCGCGCTTCGGTTTTTTGTCGTGGCTTTTCAATCGGACAATGAGGGAACGACGGTCACAATTTCCAAATTAAATACAACGGTTACCTACGGTCTACCTCAGTAAATAATAAGTTTAAGCATGAATGGGTTTGACTGTGAATGCATTCTATACCAATGTTTGTAGAAATTGTAGTTTTATCTTTTTTGATTATTGATTGATATGGCATTTTATTTTTGTAGAACTCCATGATATTTTATGTTAAAAATCAAAAAACGATTTTTTTGGTTCTACGTGATTTTATTAAGTTAGTGACAATTGTTTCGCCTTGTAAGGGCAATATCAAACTGTGGCGTTATCTTTTCTATTGAAATATTTAACCAAACTTATTATATATTACTGTGCTTCACACAAAAACATCTTATTATAACCTCTACATTAAATTATACACTGAAATTCTAAAATCTGTTTTCATTTACATTCCGATTCCTGTGATGTTGAGATTCCCTGTGTACTTTTAGCATATTACTATAAATTTGTGAGTCTCGAGCTAGACCGACTGAACGACGCTGGTGGACGTAGGGGGTGATGAGCCAATCAGGTCAGGTCTCCTGCCCTTTACGTCATACTACTTACAATCAGGCCATATTTTTTGCACACTGCTAAGGCAGCTAACTGAATTTACAATAAGTTAATGTAACAGTTTGAAAAGTTTGAATTTTGTATATCTGTGGTAATACTCGACATTTTAAAGATTTTACTAACTAACTACTAACCATAACGCCCGAAGGGGTAGGCAGAGAGGATAGAACGCCACGCCACTCTGTCCTGGTATACTTCTCTTGCTTCCTCCACATTCATACATCTTCTCATGCACGCACGTCGATTATTCCCGACTTCATACATGCCCACTTTCAAGCACTTGTCTTAACTTGATCATGCCATGTCTTTCTCGGCCTTCCTCGACTTCTATATCCAGGAACAGTCGCATCATTTATTTTTTTAGCCGTTCTTTCATCATGCATATTAAAATTAACATCTCCAAGCAACCGTAGATTACAAAATGATGTTGTTCTTCTATATAAATTAATAAATAATAAACTTGACTGTCCAATGTTTGTTGAATGAGGTTAGATTTCACATACCGGGTCGCACCACGAGAAGTTGCCGTTTGTTTGATCCAAACACCGGAATAGAAATTACGCTTATATTTACGCCATAAATTTGGAGTTCAAAGGAATGGCAACTGGTGTGCGAGAGGTGTTGATCTCTTCAACTCCTCAGCATTGGATCAGTCCAAGTCATTTTGTAATAACACTTTAGCATTGTATTGTTGTGTATTTATGGCATATTATGTATTATATATATTTTTCATTTTTATGTATTTGCTAATATTTTTGTATTATCTTTTTATGATAAGCCTGTATAGCGTTTATATAATGAATAAATAAAATAAATTAATGCATATATGGATATAAAATGAAATATTTCGTGTTGACCCTATACGGGAGTCGAACCCCGCGACCTCATGCGCCGTAGCCAAATGCGCTATCACTATGCTATGAGGTGGGACTCCTGTCAACAACAATTTATTAAATTCAAGGTTTAAGTGGTAGTGCAAATTGGCGTTTAACTCCTTTATGTAATATATCCCTCAAATTATCTCGTGTTCCTTCTAGTTCAAAGTACACAATACACACATTGTTCTACTGGTATCTGGCATGATATTATAGTTTACTGTAACTTTGTCCATAGCTTTGTTGGTTAACCCTTCGTCAGGCGCGCCTTTTATTTTGATTTATTTTATTTCAACAACATTTTGAATGTATACAATTACTTGTAGACAAATTATTGGATTATACCCATGCTGGGCTTGATATCGATGATATTATTGATATTCCCAACAGGGATAAAGAAACTCTGAAAAACGTAATGTGTGGATTATCTAGGCGTTTACAGATGTTTATGACCTGCCATTGGTAATGGCGGAACGACGAAGACGTGTTCAATATATTATAGTAGGATTCAAAAATTTGTTGGCGGAATGGAAATGTTGTAGTACAACAAGTGGCCACTTAACCCAGCAATGACCAGGTCATAAGCCTGTTAACGCCAGATAATTCCGAATTTCGTTTCCAGAGTTTTCTCTGTCTCTGTTGGGATATCAATAATATATTTTATTTTATTTTATTAGAGAAATTACAGCTTATAAATGAGGAAAAAGCACAAAGAAAATTAAAAACTGAAGCCAATTACAAGTTTTATTTAATTATTAACAGTACATAACCAGTTAAAGAAAAATAATACAATCATAAATTGATTGACATTTTTTATTGACATTACCCAAGTAAATTCCACTTCATTCCACCAATGGAATTTCCATGATTAAAATATTTGTATATAAATAATTTAAGTTACTTAACTAAAAATACTTTGAATAGTCTGAAGATGTCTGTCTACAGGGTGAAAGTGCCAACTGTTGTTTGAAAGTTGACCAAGTATTTTTATTTAACTTTAATTAGTTATATACAAAAAATTCAAAACAATCGTAAGTTGAAAAGTTTAAAAAAGAGAAAAAAAACAATATTAAGCAGCTTCAGAACTAATACCACAGCTACAAAAACCTTTTTTAAAGATAATACGTAACTTACATACTATGAAGATACTATATTTATTTATTTATTTTTATTTATTTATAACTTTCACATTAAATATAATCACATATAATTGGGATGGGCGACTCAATCCGTAGTAGACCCATGCAATGATCTGGCCCGACTCACTAGATAGTCCGCGTCGAGTCAGGGCATTGAAGTATTTATACATAACAAACATTGTAGTACTAAACAAAAATAGAATATTTAAATATAATTAGTATCATAGAACCAAGTTAGGATTTCACAAATTTAGAATTAACAAAACATTATATTTGTAATGCAAAACCAAATTTTAATAATTACATAGCTATATTTTTGCAGGGCATTTTCAATTATATACACGATCCATTAGACTTATAAACATCGACCCTGGTATTTTGGAGAAGTCGGTTAATATTTGGTTTGTGTGTCCATTTCGTTTATATATCTTAGGTCCAATAAATGTGAAGTGGCGCTGCGCTATTCGTTGTTTTTCTTTTAAGAAGTAAATAATTTATATTTTGAGGCCAAGCGAGTGTTCATATAATTCAAAATAATTATCAAATTATAGTTTTCAAGTTTCTAGATTAGGTCGCCCAACATGGGTATAATCCAGTAATTTGTCTACAAGTGTTTGCACACATCAAAAACGTATTTAAAAAATGAATTTTATAAAATATTACTATTTTTCTTGAAATTTGTAAATGAATGTTGGTGTGTTTTTCATTCCATAAACGTTTATTATATAAAGCTTCTCAGAGAGTATATTCGTCTGCTTAGAGTGCATGGATCGCGGGTTCGATTCCCGTAGGTCAACATGAAATATTTATTTACATGTGGTCATTTTACCTTCATGTAATAAAATGTCATCAAGATACACTGCACTTGGTGTACCGATGCGGTGCCCTATGCAATGGGTACGGACAAGGGAATGTAGTAGAAGTATTTGAATGATTATTTCGACCATTTTCCATAAACTTTTTCAAATGTAAATTGGCCAAACGCAAACGGCGCGACAGTGCCAGGGTTAATCTAGTAAAACTTAATCCCTTGCTCGATTTATTAACTTCTTGTAGAACGTCAACATTTTACTAATCTGCTTTATAATGTTCCCACCAAACACTTGTCTTAAGGGCACTTTATACGGGACAGTAAACTGTACATGTACAGTATCTTGTGCAATGAAAGCCCCACCCTTTACCTAGACTGTTTCAAAGACTATTGAGTCTTTTTCAGTCCAGCCAACTCTACCGATTTTTTATCAAGCTAAACCGCGATTTTAAGATTGTTAGTGTGATAAAAATACGGATGAATTTACGTTATGTACGCGAACAAATACTTTTATTGTACACCTACCACTGTCTCGGCTCATGTATTATAATTGTCTTTGTATCCATCACCCAAACCAACCAGAGTCGGCACAAATTAACAGCAGTAGGGTAATGTTAGTTTCTACCCCGATCATTATTTATTAGTAATTACTATCACCCGTGTGGAGACCGGCATTATGCCTCGCCAGGCCCCCATCCCAGACATCCACCCGTGTATCCGCGGTCAGTCAGGGTCTCAATGGAGGGGGGATTAGGGAAAAGAGGGGATAGGACAGAATGCATGTATGCATCTCACGCTATCATCCTATCTGGCAGACACTATTTCATGCGTCCCCTGCCGTACCTTATCACAATACCTATCCAAAGACCATCCTATCCTTACAAAAAGGACACAATACAAGTTTGTGCAGTTTGTCGATGGGGATCAATATGAAATATTTATTTGAATGTATTTTTCACATATGAATATTTCATATGTGGTACCTAGGACTGGCGCTGAAGCGTAGGACTGATCGTCTTGCCTTCACGTAACAATTTATCAAGATTCACTACAATTGTGTATCAATGCAGTTCCCTGAGAGATCGATCCCACCTCCACCTGCGACTGTTACAGAGTCCCTGTTGCTCGATCACAGATCAGTACCGATTCGGTAATAAGCGACGTGATAACGATTTCTTACCCATGGATGTTTAACGTTTTCGCGATCACAATGGAACACGCGTTAAAAGTTATCGATCGGGATTATTAAACGAGCGCATACTAGTCGCGAGCCATTTCCCGAGATATATCTTATTCGCACATATATTAATTCAATCTTTATTATAATTTAGCCGGTTTTCGGCAAGCCAAATATTGAGAAAAGCAGTCGATAATATAATAATCCGACAAGCGCATTGATTTGACGTTTGACGTAAGGCCGCGTTCAATGGCCGCGATATTGCACGCATCGGCTATGATCGGCTCGGCGAAAACGTCCGAACACACGACGAACACAGCCGAACCGCTACCACGGTATCGAACTGTGATCGGTCAAATCGTTAAGCGTAAGCACGTAAATAGCACGCTTTTAACTACTTCGATAGTTAACTGTGCTTGAGCTACTGGGGACTCTCTGTCAGTCACGCTATTTTATGCAGGACTTTAAATATTTGCAAATTGCAGGGCCAAAGTTTCCAAGTGAAGTTAAGTCAAGAAGGCGACAGCATCGAACAAGTCGAAAGAAAGAAAGAAAGAAAGTGTCTCTGTATCGAAATACTTGCAGTGACCTATGCACTATTGGGTTCGGATGAGGGAGAGAACTAGTATTTTCAAATAAATTACACAATGGAAAAGCAAAGTTAATTTCGCAACCAACGGGGTGGCGAAACCAGTGTTGTAAGGCGGTTAATGGAATATAATATATATAGGAGTGTAAATAATGGAAAGAGTATTAAATATAACAATAAGACACTGGCGATTTAAAAAAGCGTCATTAAATATACTGGACAATAGACTCTGGCCCGGAGACGACAAAATTAAAAAAATCACGCGTTCAGATATTCTAAAACTGTATTCTCGCGTAAAACAGCGATAAGTTTAGAAGTTATATATCCTAAAACTGTTTTCTCGCGTAAAACAGCGATATATTTAGAAGTTATATTTATATTTAAAACTGTTTTCTTGCGTAGAACAGTGATATGTTTAGAAATTATATATTCTAAAACTGTTTTCTCGCGTAAAACAGTGATATGTTTAGAAATTATATATTCTAAAACTGTTTTCTCGCGTAAAACAATGATATATTCAAAAGTTCTCTTTTATGGCTGCGATTTATGAGGGCCCAAAACAGCAGAATTCTGAGTTTTGGGTTGTACTACGAGTTTTGTTACTCCATGTACAATTGGGTTCTTTCTGATTTTCTATTTTTTATTTTAAAAAATTGATTGAAAAATAACAATATCAAGGGGATTTTTTTATTATTTTTACGATGTCATATGAATTTTCTAGCGTGGTTTGAAATAGCGCTTTTTCAATCAATAGCCAATAACGGGCGTCAAAAGTCACTCGTAATTTCGTGTTTTTAAAACATAAATTTATAAATGAAAACAACATTTTTGATCATTGTGTTTTATATCGTTGGAATAGTAAAAATATACTTTAAATATTTATAACGTTTTTAAGAATATTCGTGTTATCGGAAAGAACCCTATTGTAGGGGTGTTTTTTAAACAGCACGTCCCACAGTTTGAGCACCGCCGCCGCCGGTATAATATTGTATCCTTTTGGAAATGTCCGTATCAGTTGCAGTGTAGATATATAAATACAACCCCTCCATTGTCCGGCCGGTCAACGGAAAAGCGGACCGGAAAACCGGGTCGTTCTAAACGGAAAATTCCGGCCCATTTCGAATACGACCGGTCGTTTAAACAACTTTCCTGATTAACGATTTCCACAGTCACATTTTTACCATTTATTCAAGTTACTTACGCTGTCCCGTTTCAAAACAAAAAGGCACTGATTATTTGATGAATTTATTTTGTTACGGCTTAATTTTTAATTTTAATTTTAAATTAGAAATGTGAATTTAGTGATTAGCAATGAAAGCCCCACCCTTTTCCTAGACTGTTGTTTTAAAGACAATTAACCCTAGGAAGTATGAACTCTTATGTATGGAAGCGAATTATGAAGTTGGAAAAATAAGGATGTAAGTAGATTGAATCCAGTTGAAATGCGATTTCTCAGGCCATTGTGTGGTAAAACTATGTATGAAAGGTGCACTAATGTTGAAATTAGAGCAGAATGCAAGGCTGAGATAAGAATTATCGACCAAATAAGGAAAGGGCTTTTACAATGGTTCGGTCATCGGTAGAGCGAATGGATGATAAAAAACGGCTAAAAAAATATATGATGCGACTGTGCCTGGATATAGAAGTCGAGGAAGGCCGAGAAAGACATGGCATGATCAAGTAAAACGAGTGCTTGAAAGTGGGCATGTAAGAAGTCGGAATAATCGACGTGCGTGCATGAGAAGATGTATGAATGTGGAGGAAGCAAGAGAAGTGTGCCAAGACAGAATAATGTGGCGTTCTTTCCTATCTGCCTACTCCTTCGGGGAAATGGCGCGACGGTTAGTTAGTAAGGAAATTTGTATGGAAACGCCCCTTCTAGTGAATTCTTGAAATAATAATTTTTCAGATAATAATATTTTAAATATTCGATACCATGGACTGGCGCTAAACCGTAAGACTGATCGTCTCGCCTTCATGTAATAAATGATCAAGAAAGACTGCACTTGATGTACCAATGCAGTGCCCTTTGCACCATTAGATGCGTTCGAAGGGAAAGTCATCATCATCATAATCATACCATATCCGCTCCATGTGTGGAGCATATGGATTCACAAAACGCCAAGGAAAAGTAGTAACAGTATATAAAACACAACAGAATCTCTACTCAATACTAACTAACTAACCATAATGCCGTTTCCCCGAAATTGTAGGCAGAGAGGATAGAACGCCACTCTTACTTCTTCCACATTCTTAATTCTTCTTCTCATGTGCGCACGACGATTATTTTGACTTTTCACTATCAATTTACTACTACTACTACTATTCTCCCTTATCCTCACCCAATGGTGCAATGAAAGCCCCCACCCTTTCCCTAGAGCCCTAGACTGTTTCAAAGACTATTGAGTCTTTTTTCAGTCCAGCCAACTCTACCGATTTTTTCAACAAGCTAAACCGCGATTTTAAGATTGTTAGTGTGATAAAAATACGGATGAGTTTACGTTATGTACGCGAACGAATGTTTTTAATACCCCTACCACTGTCTCGGCTTATGTATTATAATTGTCATTGTTTCCATCACCCAAACCAACCAGAGTCGGCCCAAATTAACAGTAGTAGGGTAATGTTAGTTTCTACCCCGATCATTATTTATTAGTAATTACTACCCACCTCGCCAGGCCCTCCATCCCAGACATCCACCCGTGCATCCGCGGTCAGTCAGGGTCTCAATGTAGGGGGGGACATGGAAGAGAAGGGATCAATTTAGGAGGGGAGGAGACAGAATGCATCTATCCATCTCACACTATCATCAGTGCCCTATGCACCATTAGGGGTAGTAGTAGTTTATAATATTTCCAAGTACCTGCAAAAACCATGTACGGTGATAAAAGGAAACGAGAAGGAGTTACACAAACCGTAAACTTTCATCTTTACGACTTGTTCATAAAATTTCTCGGTAAAAAAAGGAAATTACGTTCGTAAAAAGAGAAGAATAAATCAAACCTTGAACGATTTATGATTTATTGTAATCGACAACTGTATTGGCAGAGTTGCAACCGTTTCTCTTACCTTTTTTTATTATTTTTTTTTACCTTCACTTTACTTATGATTAAGTAAAATTGAACAAAAACCCTTATTAAGATGCGGTTTTTTAAGTTTGTTCTCTTGGTGGATAATATTAATTTGACTAAAGCCCGCTATATACGGACCAGTTTTCTGCGCAGTTTTCTATGCAGTCTGAAAACGGTCCCGTATACAACGAAAACTGTTTAAAAAACTGCGTGCTTATGTCAGATTTAAGCTGACATGACAGTTAATGTTTTTTATGTAAACGTTTAAGTAGACATTGGTTTATTGTATGCTTTTAAATACGTAAAAAAACCAATAACATATTTACATTATTAGCTAAATATACCATTTCCTGAGAGCAAACATACGATAGTAACTTACAATCGCGTTTCAAAAATACACATATTTAGCGTGTCTTTTGACAGAAGTTTGACAGACTGCACAGTTTTTGAACAAGAAACTGTGTAGTTTTTTTGAACAAGAAACTGTCCCGTATACAGCGGGCATAAGTTTATGATATTTGATAACAATTTGCAAAAATTATCAAAAAAAATTTACTTCAAAATCAATTTTCTCGAAAAAAATGGGTCAAATCAAAAAAACTTTTGGCTGTCTGTAAAGTTGGTTTACGGACGATAATTTTACGTGATAACGTAATAAGAAAGCATTGATGAAAAATAGCACACTTTTATACATTGAATTGAATTATTATTACTGAATTTATCATTATCTTGTATAATACAAAGCAGGAGTTAATTGAAAAAAAAAAAATTTCCATCAATTATCATTTTTTTGCACTCGTTAATTCAAATATTTGTTTACTTAAATTATACAAATTAATTACAAGTTATTAATTACAATTTTGCTAATATTCTTGTATTCTCCTTTTATGAAAAGCCTGTTTAGGCGTTTATAATGAATAAATGAATAAATAAATAAACAATGTGCTATTAACAATTTATTTACAACTTATATAAATATGATGATATGATGTTTAAGATCCTCCAACCTGTGTTATTTTGTGAAGGATAGGACGATGATGGGAAAAGTAGGAAATCAAGGTGTTTCATGTGTAATGTGCCTTGAAAATGTCAAATCGATGGTTGTTCCTCTTAGCGTTGTTGACTTATTAAACATCTGAAACGCATTCGAGATTGTGCGTATCTTTCATATATTTGAGGAGTGTGTCATCATTTTTCACACGGCATCAATATCCATCAAGAACGGTGGCACATACTGGCTGTTGTGCTAGCAGGAGTGGAAGAGAGATAGATGCGTCACAAACCGAACGCTTAGGCCGATCGTGCCTCTCTCTATCGCTTATTCCGCGCTCTCGCTTGCACACTCGGCTCAGGCGGAACGTGACAATGAGTCATGCTTTTTCGTGTGTGCAGCCGGCGTTCATCGATTTTTTAGACGTTATCACGGCAAAAAGTATTCTACAAAATCGATTATGTAGAATTTATGGTTTCCCGTTTATTCATCGAGTTTTGTAACACCATGTATATACCATTCTTTTTTTTTTTAAAGATACAAAAATGTTCACAAACTCTTCTCACGTGGTTTACCTTAGAACCACTTAAAACATCTAAAATACTCTGATTCAACATTGGACATCAACCAACTTCTAATAAGGGCTGTTTTCAGTACCTACCACAAATGTTATGACCGAATCCCCTAATAGATAGGTTTATAGATCCATGCTCTAAGCTTCTCTGTTGTATTTGATGACGTCATAAATACGAATAATGTTTACAAAACACCCTAATTTGGAATTACCGACACCGCGTCACTTTAGTTCTTTTTTGTCCAACAGACCGTTTTTAAATCTTGCAGGACGCATGAGGCATTAATTTGACATAATCTAATATTGATCAATGAAATGAAAGAACGGCTAAGAAAATATATGATGCGACTGTGCCTGGATGTAGAAATCGAGGAAGGCCGAGAAAGACATGGAATGATCAAGTAAAACAAGGGCTTGAAAGTGGGCATGTAAGAAGTCGGAATAATCAACGTGCGTGCATGAAAAGATGTATGAATGCGGAGGAAGCAAGAGAAGTGTGCCAGGACAGAGTGGAATGGCGTTCTATCCTCTCTGCCTAAAAATTAAAATAAATATATTTATATTTATTTTTTTTTATGTCCGAATTTTAGGTTCATTATCGTACCATATGTGCTCCCTATGTGGAGCATATGGATTCCACAAACTGTCACCAATCTTAGCGATTAACCTCCAGTAGGCTACGGGACATTTTTTATGAAACATTTTTTTAGATGGTGATTTATATCTTACTACTACTACTACTTTCCCTTATCCGCACCCGATGGTGCATAGGGCACTGCACTGGTACACCAATAGCAGTGTATCTTGATCGTTTTATTACATGAAGGCAAGATGATCAGTCTTACGCTTCAGTACCAGTCCAAGGTATCACACATGAAATATTAATATGAAAATCTCATGTAAATAAATATTTCACGTTGACGGGAATCGAACCCGCGACCTCAGGCAAGGTAGCCAAATGCGCTACCACTAAGCTACGAGACGGACAATATCGTAGTCGTGAATTTTTTTTTCTTATCATTATGAAGTCATTAATAATTTTTTTAATTTGTGATTTCCCGCCAAAACAGATAATTATTATCGTAGGATGCGTCTATTAATTTCAAGTTATTACCAAATTTTGATGTAAAATATTTTTTACCCGGAATCTTGAATCTTACTTTTTTAATATTTCACGGAAAAATTTACAAATATTTATTATTATTCAGACAAATAAAAATTACAGAATTAAATCATACAGGACATTTCACTGCTCCCGTGAATCCACCCAAGTCAAGTCCACGTCCCGCAGCTCTGACGAAAACTTGTAACATTAGATTATAATAATGAAATTTAGTAAATTGCTTAGATGTTTTGAACGAATATTTGTAACAGCAGACTTCTGAGTTTTGAGAATAGGTGTCTTTGAAGAATTTTAGATGTGCGGTGGTTTGACTTTGTAAGGAACACAGAGTTGAGGCAACGGACACAGCAACCCTTAGTATCTACAGTCATCCGGCGAAGGCGTTTCGGCTGGCTAGGCCATATACAACTTATGCCTCCCGCCACCATGCTTGCCTACTTTACAAGGCATCAGGTTCTCTCGTCGGTCCTGGACGTCCACTGTTGACAATTTCGTCGACAGTTTGCGTCAGAGCTGCGGGACGTGGACTCGACTTGGGAGCATGCACGGGAGCTGGCGGCCGATCGCTTGGCCTCGAGGCAGTTTGTATTGTATTGTATTGTATCTTTTTTATTTAGCTATAAAAAATAAAAACACAGTTTGACACAGCTAGTAATTACAATATCATTATTTCTAAACATTTGACTAAAAACTACTTATTTTGATTTTACACTACACTTTACTTATTTAAAACATATATTTTACACATTTTTTCAACTAAATTAAAACTCTTCGCACATTTAACTTCATCTGGCAATTTTTCGTATTCGTTTTTTATTTATTTTTTGTTTGTGGATTCCATATGCTCCACATAGGAGCGGATATGGTATGATGATGATGATGATTGGTAATTTTTGTTGTAAAAATTCATGAAATACACTTAAAAATGTAAAACGTGAAATTCGCTGTATGGTCTGTTGGACAAAAACGAACTAAAGCAACAACTGGTTTTAATTTCGGATAACGGTAATCTTCGTTAATTTACTGATGTTTAATAATTTTACCCTACTCATAAACAATCGGTAATTATATCTTAGAATGGTGTTATTGTTATAACATACATGGAGTAACAAAACTCATGGTACAACCCGAAAACTGGTGAATCTACATCATATTTGGAGTCGAAGAAAGTGTAATATGACTTTTGAATCTGAGCTTAAAAAAATATTTTTTTTCCTCTTATAAAAGCTTTCATTAGTACCGCAGATTAAGTAAAATTGCATAAATTCATATTCAAACGCTGTTTTTTATTTTGTTATATTTATGAATAGTATTATTTTGACTAAATACATGATATTGCGAATGGTTTGGCCATCATTGATACTCTCTGGTATAGGTAGTTCGAATTCCTCCCAAAATGTATCGCCTACCTTCACCCATTCCATTCCGTTTTTTGTCACCTGTTTTCCAACTAAAATTCAGTCTCGAATATTCGCTCAGCGCAGCAACATTGACCTCGCAACATCCGTCCTTCTCGTGATCCTGATCTTTCTTCATTCTATCCACCCTCGTTATACCCTCTGTGATACCCTCGTCATCCATCTCCAAGCTTCCCAGATTCCAGATCTCCGAAACCCCTTCGACCGAAAGTGAGTAAAGTGGCAGCTGTGCCCTTCGTTTGTGATCCCGCCGCGCCAGATCGACGTGGTGTTCCAGGGTATTCCAGGATACTTCGCCCGTCCTGTGGTGGTCCTTCATCTTTCATATCCCGCCCTTGTTGAGTCCAGCTCTGGTAAGTCCTTCTTCATGTTTCCGATCCTCGTTCGGACGAAGTTACCAAGAGTCTCATCGTGCGGATTCAGCGAAAATTTAATAGAAAAACTTTTGGCTGTCTGTAAAGTCGGTTTACGGACGATAATTTTACGTGATAACGTCATAAGAAAAACATTGATGTATGATCGCATACTTTTACGAATTGAATTGAATTATTATTACTGAATTTATCATTATTTTGTTTAATACAAAGCAGGATTTAATAGTGACAATTACAATTTTTTTCCATAAATTATCTTTTTTTTGCACTCGTTAATTTCACTTTCACTTTGGTAGCTTGTGTGCTGCTGCTGTCTCCCTTCTACTCGGACGCATCGGCCGATGAGAGTGGAAGAGAGATAGATGCGTCACAAACCGAACGCTTAGGCCGTGCCGACACTCGGCTCAGGCGGAACGTGACAATGAGTCATGCTTTTTCGTGTGTGCAGCCGGCGTTCATCGATTTATTAGACGTTATCACGTCAAAAATAAACTAAGGGTCAAATAAAATAAAAATTCGTACATAATTGACTCCAAATATGATGTAGATTCACTGGTTTCCCGCTTGTACATCGAGTTTTGTTACAAGGAGTATATTATGTATTATGAAGGTGTAATATTTATTAGTTGGATTACTGTGAGAATGGAGTTAGGCCATTATGCAATCACCGCTACCGTCGCATTAGGAGTGGCGTGATCTAAAGCCATTTTCTAAAACTTTACCCCATTTACGAGGGTGTAGCACAACCAGAGTGGACTAACTCCTCTTAAGGTATTTTTTTTCAAAAAGCCAGCGTCAAATATTTTGTTTTTTTTCAATATGATTCTGTTACCCTTATCTGCACTCAATGGTGCATTAGAGCACTGCACGAAAGCAAGATAATCAGTATTTTATTCCAGTGACTGTCCAAGGTATCACAAATTAAATATTTTTATTGCGTCAGAGCTGCGGGACGTGGATCTGAGTCGGGAGAATGCGCGGCAACTGGCAGCCGATCGCTTGGCTTGGAGAATTATAATATTAGGTCCTTACATATGAAATTGGCGTTTTGCCGTACTGGCAACTTTGATCTCAAATGTCTTCTCTTTGGTTAGGAATTCCAAATTCAAATTTATACAGCTATTTACTCAAGTATTTGTGTTTTGAAAATTATAATTCATTTGTTTTTTCCTCAATTGTTTTTTTCTTTGCGTCACTCAGTTTACAAAATGGAAAACTTGAAATATCGCGTTATTTACGAGTACGAGTTCCACCGTGGCACCAGTGCTGCAGAAACGGCTCGAAGGATAAATGATGTGTATGGCGACGGTGCCGCAAAAGAAAAACACAGTGCGTTTTTGGTTCAAGCGTTTTCGTTCTGAAAATTTCGACCTGCAGAACAAGCCCCGTGGACGGCCGGAGACCAAAGTTGATAATGAAGAATTGAAGGCTATTGTGGAAGCGGATCCATCGCAAACCACGTCCGTGTTAGCTGCAGGCTGGCGGTGTTAGTGATAAAACTGTTTTAATCCACTTGAAGCAAATTGGGAGGTGAAAAAGCTTGAATTAGGTCCTTACATATGAAATTGGCGTTTTGTATGGGAGGAATATAAAGTTGATTTTTTAAAAATATAAAATTACAAATTAGAAGAGCTTCAATTGGAATGTCTAAGACATCCACCGTACTCTCCGGACCTTGCCCCAACAGATTACAATTTTTTTCGAAATTTGGATAACTTCTTGCAAGTGAAAAAATTCAACTTCGATGGGGCAGTCCAAAAACCGACTACAAAGATTTTATTGATTCCCGTCCGAATGGTTTTTTTTAGTAAAGGGGATCGATGAACTACCTATGAGATGGCAAAAGTGCATAGATAGCAATGGTAAACACTTTGATTAAATAAATATATTATATTTTTAAAAAATCAACTTTATGTTCCTCCCATACAACACGCCAATTTCATATGTAAGGACCTAATACAATCATAAGTTGAAAAGTTTAAAAAAGAGAAAAATACAACATTGAGCAGCTTCAGCATTACTATCACACTCCGTTTCAACTACAACAACTAAATCTTCCTTCAATACTTCATCAGGCCTACAGACAACCTAACCATCTGCAACCCCACCGGACCCTCTACTAGTAGGTACCAGGTACCAGGAGCCATTACAGACTAATCCAACGGTCGCAGGCAGAGAGAAGTACCAGCGGACCTGATAAAGAGGTTATAATTACAATCGAGCACGTCAATATCACCAAAACTGTCATTTATAGGTACTCAGCAATCTCTTAACTAACTAACTAACAAACTAACTAACCATCACGCCATACCACTCTGTCCTGACAGACTTCCTTTGCTTTTCCTCTACATTCATACATCTTCTCATGCACATACGCCGATTATTCCGACTTTTTACATGTCCACTTTCAAGTACTTGTCGTACTTGGTCATGCCATGTCTTTCTCGGCTTCTACATCCATGCACACTTGCATTTAAACTTCTTTTAGCCGTTCCTTCACCACTCATTCGCTCCACATGACCACACCATCGTAAAAGCCCTTTCTAATTTTGTCGATAATGCTTATCTCAGCCTTGCACTCTGCTCTAATTTGGACATTTGTACACCTAATCATACATAGTCTTACCACACATAGATCGCATTTCAACAGCATTCAGTCTACTTTCATCCTTCTTTTTCCAACACCACGCTTCACTACCATACATAAGGGTTGGTACCAGAGCTCCGTTGTGTACTGCTAATTTTGCTGCTTTAATCTATCTCTTAAGAACACTATTATATTTCAAATAGTTTCCAGAGAATTGTGGTACATAAAAAAGTGCAGGAGTTCTATAAACAGGTACCTACTGTGTATGGATTTTTTTTACTATTTGAGGGCAGTCAATTTAATCGTGTAAGATCTTAAAAAGGAAGCTTATATCAATAATTATGCGTCTATTTTCAAGGCTTTGAATTTTATGAAACAAAGCAAACTCGGCATTGCTCGAAAAAGTAACATAATTTCTATGATATATCTACATTTTGGAGGAGCACTATACGATCTTTGTGAGTATACGATCTCTATTTATCGTCTCCTGCGTTTAAAATATTCAATTTCCCACACATACACCACACTCCACACACATACAACAACACACTCATACACATGACATAACATAACCACTGTTCGCTCACTTCACGTCTTCAGAAATTTGTCTTGTACATTGAGTCGTCCACGTAATTGGTGTTATGTTGTATATATTATGTTACCTTAAATTGAAAATTTTTAGTTCATTGTACCAAACATAGCACAACATTAAAATATAAATAAATATATTAAATAAATAAATATTATAACGCTACCTCCTTGGTAGACACAGAGAGACACAGATAGACAGACAATCTTCCCCCACCCTCGCTATTTATTACCCCTTCTCCTTTACCTCACAGGTTTCTATCGCAGGCGACGGTGTGTGAAATTCAGTGTCTAGAAATGAAACGAGTATTGCAAAAAGGTTTTTTTTTACATGATAATTTCAACTAAAGTCGTGAAGTTGGACATTACTCCGGATGTCTCTCGGAGAGCCTCAACTCGTTGCTGCCTCCTCACTATTATTATGATTATGGATAATTTATATAGCGCCGTTTTCGTATAATTATACCTCAAGGGGTGCGCTTGCAGGATCCTACCTTCCAGGCAGATCGTCGCACAGTGAACCGAGAATGAAGCTACATAGCTAGAAAAATCAAGCTTAGTACCTAACTTAGAAAAAAAGTATGCCCGCGTATTTCTTTACTGAATAGCAATTTTTTATGTCAGGTAACATTTTTTGATAAAGCTATTATTTAATAAGTTGTTTGCAATTTTCTTTTATTTATGTATGGAGATAAACAGTTTTTTTTTTTTTTTTCCTCATTTTTTAGCTTTTTTAAAAAAATACTTTCTTACTAAACTAACTAACTTACCATCGAACGCCATACCACTCTGTCCTGACAGACCTTCCTTTGCTTCCTCCTAATTCATACATCTTCTAATGCACATACGCCGATTATTCCGACTTTTCCACTTTTTCCACTTTTGTCCACTTTTAAGTACTTGGTCATGCCATGTCTTTCTCGGGCCTTCCGCGGCTTCTACATCCAGGCACACTTGCATTTAAACTTCTTTTAGCCGTTCTTTCATCACTCATTCGCTCCACATGACCAAACCATCGTAAAAGCCCTTTCTTGATTTTGTCGATAATGCTTATCTCAGCCTTGCAATCCGCTTTAATTTTGACATTTGTACACCTATTGTACATAGTCTCATCACGCATTTCAACAGTATTCAGTCTACTTTCATCCTTCTTTTTCCAACACCACGCTTCACTACCATACATACAAAATACTTTCTGTATCATAAAATGCATCATACATGCTATATTATCACTAAAGCTTGAATCTCGGAAACCTTCGGAAGATTGTCATTTTTTTACCTTTAAAAATAAAAATAAATAAAATTATGCACGCGCGTTATTAAAATAGTACTAATTGCAATGTTATGTTCTTTCTTATGTTATGTATGAGGCGAGAGAGCTGGCTTGTGTGCAGAAAAAACAGAATAATATAGTAAACTAGTCTGGTAATTTTTACAGTTATATTATAATAAAAAAGGTAGAAGAAGAGTCTGCATGAGTGGAACAAATAGGTGGTGAAGGGACATGGACTGAACTGGCATTTGTGCACGTTTTTTTCCGTAAAAGAAATCATCTAGAACTAAAAGATTGCTATAGTGGGGGTAGTCCCAGGAGGGACATTGGTGTGCGCTCGCTGGGGCGGCCCGCCCGGGCTGTTTGTGTGGCGCGTGCGTGGGAGGTCTCAAATTTATATCCCATCCATCATCAACATCAATTGTATTGTGTCTTTAGTAAGATCTAGGATGTCTTTGGATAGGTATTGTGATACAGGTACGGCAGGGGACGTATGAAATAGTGTCTGCCAGATAGGATGATAGTAGTGAGAATGCTCACTCATGCGTGTTCTGTCACCCTCCCCTCTTTTCCTTAATCCCCCCTCCATTGAGACCCTGACCGCGGATGCAACGGGTGGATGTCTGGAATGGGGGGCCCCTGGCGAGGCGGGATACCGGTCTCCACACGGGTGGTTGTAATTACTAATAAGATAATGATCGGGTAGAAACTAACATCCCTACCACTGTTTATTTGGGCCGATCTCTGGTTGGTTTTGGTGATGGAACACATGACAATTATAAGACAGTAAGCCGAGACGTAGGTAGGGGTACAATGAAAGCATTTGTTCGCGTACATACTCGTAAATCCATCCGCATTTTTATCACACTAACAATCTTATAATCGCGGGTTAGCTTGTTGAAAAAATGGCTGGACTGAAAAAAGACTCATTAGTCTTTAAAGAAGTCTAGGGAAACGTGGTTTAATTTTGTAGGTATATTTTATATATTAAAATATCGATGTGGTTTCCTTTTTGACTATCACCCGGATTCAAATATATCTGCGGGTCTTGTATTAATAATTTGAAATTCATTTTACGGTCGTTTCCAGAACGAAGGACGATTTCCAAAGTTTTATTCTTAAGAATTGAGTAATCTTTTAGAATTGAATCGGTAAACTGGGAATCTCCCCTTCACGCTTTAGCCTGCTCTCAGTCCCTTGCATCCACAGCTCTGAAGTTTGACAATTTGAAAATCTTTCCAAGGGGGCATAGCATGGGTTAAAAAAAAAAAGGGGGGAAAAACCCAGGGGGT
>JAGVSP010001305.1:0-44718 GCA_022494985.1 Micrasema minimum | reverse complement strand
AAAAACATGGAGACATAGTAGAAATAAGATTAGGTGTGTATCTAATACAAAATGTATGCGAGACGCGATCTAGGGGAATCTATAGGAACTCAAATATTTTTTCTGGTGCTCATGTAGTAATTTAGGCTTTTTGCCATGGAACAAAGAACGTTCTTGCATATTTAGTTTTTTTTTCGATTTTTCATGTCCAGTATTCAATTTAGTGTCGATAATTTTTTCCAAGTATTAATCTTTTATATTCTAACACTATCCCCCGAAGTGCAATTACTTATTACGTATTTTTTAAGTATGGAATGTCATCTTCATCATCAGCATCATACCATACCCGCTCCCTATGTGGAGCATATGGAACCCACAAACTGCCTCCAGGCGATCGGCCGCCAGCTCTCGTGCATCCTCCCAAGTCAAGTCCACGTCCCGCAGCTCTGACGCAAACTGCCGACGAATTGTCAACAGTGGACGACCAGGACGCCGAGAACCTGATGCCTTGTAAAATAGGCAAGCATGGTTAAGGCTCTCGAGAGGCATACGTAGTGTATGGCCTAGCCAGCCGAAACGCCTTCGGACCGGATGACAGTAGATACCAAGATTTCAATGATTCAATGACTTTTCAATGATTTTGCTTATATGTATCTAATGCCTTCTTCCTATAGGAAAAGTTTATTATCTACATCGCTAGAAGATTGTCGATTATAAATTAAAGTTAAAATAAACCACAGAGCAAAACACTTGAACAAAGTAGCGATAATAACAACAGAATTAATATTAGCAGAGAAGAGAAATAATTGGGCAGTAAATTCACTTGGGTATGAAGTTTTTCAGCGGAAATCGAATCTGCCAATGGCGAGTAATTTCCATAAATTATTATTACGGACTTCCGGCTGAGTTTCATCGTAATACCTTACGCTTTCTAGATCCAATAGAAGCCTTATTAAGGCTGTGTTTCGTATACTCTACTCTTTCTATACTAACCGGCTTGACGCGGTTTTAACTCATCTAAGTATTTATTATGTTACCGTTTTATGACTGAGTTACTGAGCCTTTCACACTAAAAATAATTACCATCGATGCGTAAAAATGCGTTTTTTTTTATTCATTTCTTTGTTGTTATACTATTGACCGAGACAGCGTTACATAGATATTGTGTGACCGAGACAGCGTTACATAGACAATGTGTGACCGAGACAGCGTTACATGGACAATGTGTGACCGAGACAGCGTTATATAGACAATGTGGGGGACCGAGACAGCGTTACATAGACAATGTGTGACCTATAATAATCTAAACTATAAACTATAACTATAAAACTATAACTAAACTATATGACATGTATACATGGTGTAACAAAACTCGTAGTACAACCCGAAGACTGGTGACTACATCATATTTGGAATCGAATGTGTATTATGACTTTTGAAACTGAGCTTGAAAAAATATATTATTTTTTTCTCATTAAAGCAGATTAAGTAAAATTGCACCAATTCATATTAATATGCTGTTTTTGATTGTTTTATTTATGCATAGTATTAATTTGACTAAAAACATGATATTTGATAACGATTTGCAAAAAAATTTCAAAAAAGAAATCAATTTCGTACTCATTTTTCTCGAAAACTATGGGTCAAATAAAAAAAAATTCTCTACAAAATCGATTGTAAATATTATGTAGATTCACTGGTTTTCCGCTTGTACGTCGAGTTTTATTACACGGTGTATTTACGACATATTATATATTTATAATCGAATAATTCAATTATGATAATCGATTACGCTAATATTTAGTTATCGCTGTGTGCCTTCCCTCCAATCTGCAAAACAACAAGAAAAACACTATTTCAAAATGAAGAATTTTGTACGTGCTAACATAGCTCAAATCTCACACTATACGCGGGCAATATAACTCATTATCTTTACAAAATTCGACAGGCATGTTTGTTGAACGTAACGGTATAATATAGTGGAATATCAGTGGTAGCAGTATGTACGGTGCCGAGTTACTAGTAGGTACCTACATATCGAGCCACAACCGGCAGAACAACGTAAGCGACGTTTTTTGTGAATATGGAAAAATCAGGTTTTTTTATTTTACGAAATTGAAAATTGATTAGTCATAGAAACACTTTCCTGTAAAAAAAATATTTTTTGAAACTAAAAATTAGGGAAAAAAATATTTACAGGAAAATGTTTTTATGACTAATCAATTTTGATATTTGTAAAATAAAACCTGATTGGCAGTGCATAATGGAGTTCTGGTACCAACCCTTGTGTATGGAAACGAAGCATGGAGTTGGAAAAATAAGGATGAAAGTAGATTGAATGCAGTTGAAATGCGATCTCTCAGGCGAATGTGTGCTAAAACTATGTATGATAGGTGCACTAATGTTGAAATTAGAGCAGAATGCAAGGCTGAGATAAGCACTATCGACAAAATTAAGAAAGGTCTTTTACGATGGTTCGGCCATTTAGAACGAATGGATGACGAAAGAACGGCTAAAAAATACATGATGCGACTGTGCCTGGATGTAGAAGTAGAGGAAGGCCGAGAAAGACATGGCATGATCAAGTAAAACAAGTGCTTGAAAGTGGGCATGTAAGAAGTCGGAACAATCGACGTGCGTGCATGAGAAGATGTATGAATGTGGAGGAAGCAAGAGAAGTGTGCCAGGACAGACTGGTGTGGCGTTCTATCCTCTCTGCCTACCCCTTCGGGGAAATGGCGTGATGGTTAGTTAGTTAGTTAGTTAAACCTGATTTTTCCCTATTTGCTATTTGTAGCTTACATTGTTCTACCGAATATGACTCGATGTATTACGTATTATGCCATACGATTATAATATCTACTATAAGTTATCCGTCCGTTAGGCGAACACCGTACACCGGACACGTTGGCTGGGTGTAAGAGCAACTATAACATTAATATTATGCTACTGTTACTTTTACACTTACATATCTTTTTATTTGATATCGACGCCAGAAGGGCTTTTAAAGTGCGTTTGAAAAGAGCTACCAGAGAATTTTGCTCACCTTTCTGAGCATGGACTATCCTACGCTCATGTAAAGAGAAAACACCCTGTATTCCTAGGCAGATTGTGGAATCCATATGCTCCACATAGGGACTAACTAACTAACCATCATGCCATTTCCCCGTAGGGGTAGGCAGAGAGGATAGAACGCCATACCACTCTGTCCTGACATACTTCCTTTGCGTCCTCTATATTCATACATCTTCTCATGCACATACGCCGAATATTCCGACTTTTCACATGACCACTTTCAAGTACTTGACGTACTTGGTCATGCCATGGCTTTCTCGGCCTTCCGCGGCTTCTACATAAACTTTTGATTAATTTTGATAACGGTATTTTCTACTCAGAAATAGAGTTTTCACTCACTTTAAATTTTTCGAGCCGTTGAATTCAATATTTGAAGCGCCCTCGAGGTATATTTATACGAAAACGGCGCTATATAAATTATCCATCAGCTAGCCCTCTCGCCTCCTCCCACGTCAGGCCCGCATCTATCAGCTCCGCCGAACACACCCGTAGGATGGTCATCGACGGTCTGCCAGGAGGACGGCGGTATCCTCTTTCTCTTTACTTATCCTCTCCTGCGTTTAATTATTCAGATTTCCCGACACATACACCACACTCCACACACATTCAACAACACACATACACATGACATAACTTAACAACTTCACGTCTTTAGAAATTTGTCTTGTACATTGTGTTGTCCACGTAATTGGTGTTATGTTATATATGTTCCTTAATTTGAAAATTCTGTTAATTTGCCGGTAACAGAATTAATGGTGCCTTAAAGTCGGTAGTATCTAATAAGTACTTATCAAAAGAGGCTAAATTGGCAGTGCATAATGGAGTTCTGGTACCAACCCTTATGTATGGAAGCGAAGCATGGAGTTGGAAAAATAAGGATGAAAGTAAATTGAAATGCGATCTCTCAGGCGAATATGATGCGACTGTGTCTGGATGTAGAAGTCGAGGAAGGCCGAGAAAGACATGGCATGATCAAATAAAACAAGTGCTTGAAAGTGGGCATGTAAGAAGTCGGAATAATCGACGTGCGTGCATGAGAAGATGTATGAATGTGGAGGAAGCAAGAGAAGTATGCCAGGACAGAGTGGTGTGGCGTTCTATCCTCTCTGCCTACCCCTTCGGGGAAATGGCGTGATGGTTAGTCTTAGTCTTAGTCTAGTTAATTTGTACTAAACATAGCACTGTGTATACAACAGTAAAATATAAATAAATTAAAAAAAAATAATAGTCCAGGGTATGACATAGTCATAAAAATCTCCGCCACCACTAGCTCCACAAAACAAATACTAGCATTTAGCGCGGTGCAGGCTGCAGGCTGCAGGCTGCAGATCGCTACCCACGAGAGCCACGAGAGGTCAACATCCATATCCGCCGGCGGGACCCGTCCGGCGGGTCCGCCATCTTGGGCCGGCCGTGACGTCACGGCCACATAACCGGCGCTTACGGCCCTCTTCCTCCCAGACCTGGACCGGTCTCCGATACATTTTTTGTAACCTATTACGCGTAGTGAAGGAGCGCTATTTTCACTGCGATTCAGTGGTAGAGAGTAGAGAAATAGTAAGATGTGTTCAGTTGGTGGGAAGAGAGGCGAGATCCAAGGTAGAATAAACAAGAATAGGACACTCTTCAAGTCGATCGGAAGACTGTTGATGTCCATCAATCCGCCTTCTCCATGATGAGTTTTCCGTGGTTTTCTCATCATCTCAGGCAGATGCGGAGAAGTATATAAATAATATATAAATAAAATCAATTTGAACAGTCAATGATAGACAGAACACAAAGGAGTTCTGGTACCAACCCTTATGTATGGTAGTGAAGCGTGGTATTGGAAAAAGAAGGATGAAAGTAGACTGAATGCTGTTGAAATGCGATCTCTGTGTGGTAAGACTATATATGATAGGTGTACAAATGTCGAAATTAGAGCAGAGTGCAAGGCTGAGATAAGCATTATCGACAAAATTAAGAAAGGGCTTTTACGATGGTTTGGTCATGTGGAGCGAATGAGTGATGAAAGAACGGCTAAAAGAAATTCGTAACATATATACAAAATAAAAAATGTTACCTGGTATGGATATTCGCTAATAAGCGGAATGAGGAATGTTTAAGTACATAAAGTGGCCACTTAGCCCAGCCAATGACAGGTCATAAGCCCTGTAAACGCTGGAATATCCATATTCTTGAATTTGAAAAAATTCTACCTCTTCTCTATATAAAATGAAAAAAATTAATATTGTTTGTTTGTTTAATGGTTTCTCTTATAAGAGAAGAAAGCTTCTCGTTATAATCTATAAAGAGTAATTCTGTTGAGAATGTCTGCACCACTTTAACTGAATTAATTTCCTATGTAAGCATTAGATATTAAAAATCCTATTGTAAAATTTAGCAGTCATCTATAATGCTCAAGCTTTGTATTGTGTAAAATACCAACTGGCCTGCCCTTGGAGGAGATATAGCAAGTTGTGTTGTACAGAATAATATTAGGTATCTTGTATGGCGGAGTATAGAGCGGAATGAAAAGTCAAACTAGGCCCCCGGCTAGGAATTAAACAGAACATTTTTCTCTCTGTTATGTCTTCATATTTTTACTTTCAATACTGGTTAGGTACCAGTTCAACCGATAGACAATTGTATAACGGAAGTGATCTTCGCAACTCATAATATCACTGAACCAAGAAATGTATAATAATAATTGGTTTGTAGATAGGAAACTTTTAGCCAAGTAATTCCTTACATTGAAAATGTATATTATTTTATATATTTATATGGATCCCACAAACTGCCTCCAGGCCAAGCGATCGGCCGCCAGCTCCCGTGCATCCTCCCATGTCAAATCCACGTCCCGCAGCTCCGACGCAAACTGTCGGCGAATTGTCAACAGTGGACGTCCAGGACGCCGAGAAGCTGCTGCCATGTGGAGGCATACGTAGTATATGGCCTAGCCAGCCGAAACGCCTTCGCCGGATGACAGTTGATACCAAGGATGGCTGTGTCCTTACAAAGTCAAACCACCGCACACTAAATATTGTTCTAAGACACCTATTGTCAAAACTCAGAAGTCTGCTATCTTGGGCCCTGGTTAGATGCCACGATTCGCAGCCATTGCGCAGAACAGGTGTGATGCAGGCGTTATAAAGCTCTCATACTGTTGAATGTGGCGCCTGCTACTTCAAGCCGCACGCCGTCCTTATCGACGACACAGTCGGGGGTCTTCAAGTTATTATTGATATGTTAAAGTGGCACTCCACGTGCATGGGGTTAAAAATCAATACCAGCAAGAGCCATGTCATGTAGAACACCTCGTGTCAGCAGGATGCCCAGATCCCCCTGGCTTTATCGGGACAAGTCATCGAAATGGTCGAGAGCTTCAAATACTTGGGAGCTTACCTACATGGCAGAAATCGGCAGGTTTTTTTACACCATGTTATTATTTTGATAGAATTTTAGTTTTATTTTGTCCGGTGCTGAACGCAACACCCTTATAAAATCCACAAGGTTCAACCCTTAACTAAAATTCAAGTAACTTATCGCAGTAAAACAAAATAACACGCTTTAAAGCCCACTCAGTCATACCTCATAACTTATTAATTCTTTGTCGTTTCCGTGAATAAAGTCAGCCAAATTATGGCGAAACGCTCGGGTTTGTTGTCTAACCTAGCGTTGAAGTCTTTTCCTAGGAAGCCAAATTACCGAGGAAAATAATTTTCAAACTGTTGCTCGATCACAGATCACTACCGACTCGGTAATAAGCGACGTGATAACGATTTCTTACCCATGGATGTTTAACGTTTTCGCGATCACAATGGAACACGCGTTAAAAGTTATCGATCGGGATTATTAACCGAGCGCTTCTAGTCGCGAGCCATTTCCCGAGATATATCTTATTCGCACATATCTTCATTCAATCTTTTTCGAGTTCCGTATTGCATTTAGCCGGTTTTCGGCAAGCCAAATATTGAGAAAAGCAGTCGACATAATAAAAAATCGACACAAGCGCGATGATTTGACGTTTGACGTACGGCCGCGATATCGCGTGCATCGGCTCCGCTCGGCTCAGATCGGCAATGCTCGGTCGGCGATCGCGGTATTGAACAATTGTCATTGTGATCGGTCAAATCGTTAGCGTTAGCACGTGGTTAGCACGTTTTTAACTACGTCGATAGTTATCTGTGATTGAGCTACTGGATCGAACGTGTATACATTTCTTCGAATATAAAATTAACATGCTCCTGTGTTATTCTGAGTCAGACAGTTTAAATAAATATAATATAAGAAATAATTATTACATGTAAATACTGCACTTGGTGTACCGTTGCTGTGCCCTATGCACCATTGGGTGCGGATAAGGGAATGTAGTAGTAATAGTAGTAAGTTTAAAAAATATTAAAATAATACAGGGTGTAACAACACTCGACGTACAAGCGGGAAACCAGTGATTCTACATAATATTTGGAGTCGATTTTGTAGGATAAAATTGATTTGACCCTTAGTTTTCGAGAAAATTGACCACGAAGTTTTATCGTGCGAATTATTAGTGCGAATTGTTATCAAATATTATGTAGGTATTTAGTCAAATTAATACTATCCATAAAGAAAACAAGATTAAAAAACGCGTTTTAATAAGAATTTAATCCATTTTACTTAATCTGCCTTTGAAAACTTTGGTGAGAAAAAAAGTCATATTATAATCGTCTCAATTTTCTTGTAAATAATGCAATGTTCCACCATGTACTTTTTTAAGAAAGATCGTAAGTTATTATCGTGTATTTGCCCACATGAAATTGTTGATGTGATGAAAATAAATATGTTATTTGTTTTTTTTAAACATTTTAAAGGCATTCAATATTTCAATATCTACTTATGATTTTACATTTAAAAAAAACATTAACTGTCATGTAAGCCAAACGTCCCGCCGACCATTCAATATTCCACACAGTTTTCGCTTAGTACGGGACAGTTTGCAAACTGCACAAGAAACTGTAGGTACAGTTATCTGTCGCATATAAAGTGCGCATAAGACTTTTTCACTCCACATATTCTTACCAATATTCTTTTTAATTGAAATCCATTCAAAGTTGAAGGGAATTTTAAATTGACAATCAATAGCAATCCAATACCCAGGCAATCTTTATTAAATTTACTACTGAAAATTCAACCAGATGAATGTGAGATCTAATGAATAAGTGTTGAAGAATTTTTCAAATGATTTGATTTGTCACTTTTCCGAGAAGACAGGCTTTGTAGGTCTGTTTACCGATGATTGGAATCTCACGTCTACCGTTCTGGCGAACACATAACATTTATACAATTTACAATACTCAATTTAACAACACGTAATAATACTATTTATTCCGGGAATTAAAAGCCGAAGAATCGTGTGCTTTTGTGATAATGGGGAAATGTCCTATAAACTAACTAACTAACTAACCATCACGCCATTTCTCCGTACGGGTAGGCAGAGAAGATAGAACCCCATACCACTCTGTCCTGACATACTTCCTTTGCTCCCTCTACATTCATACATCTTCTCATGCACATACGCCGATTATTCCGACTTTTCACATGTCCACTTTCAAGTACTTGTCGTACTTTGTCATGCCATGTCTCTCTCGGCCATTCTCGGCTTCTATGTCCAGGCACACTTGCATTTAAACTTCTTCATCACTCATTCGCTCCACATGACCAAACCATCGTAAATGCCCTTTCTTAATTTTGTCGATAGTGCTTATCTCAGCCTTGCACTCAGATCTAATTTCGACATTTGTACACCTATCATACATAGTCTTACCACACAGAGAGATGACATTTCAACAGCATTCAGTCTACTTTCATCCTTTTTTCAACACCACGCTTCACTACCATACATAAGGGTTGGTACCAGAACTCCGTTGTGTACTGCCAATTTTGCTTCTTTCGATAAGTTCTTATTTGCCACTATCGATTTCAAGGCACCATTAACTCTGTTTCCGGCACTAACCCTTCTCTCAATGTCCTTATCCACATTTCCGTCTCTATGTTGTTAAATAGTGTCCTATATTGTTTAATAAAAGCATGTAAATATAATTTAAAGTACCCGTTGATATAATACGACTACTATGCTCCTTTACCCGCACCCAATGGTGCATAGGGCACTGCATTGGCACACCAAGTGCAGTGTATCTTGATCATTAAATTACCCGAAAGCGAGATAATCAATCTAACACCCGTATTCATAGAACTTACTCAAAATTTCTTAAGCAAATATTTTTTTAAATCGATTTCATAGACGTCAAAATGTCATGAACTTAAGGGTTCTTAAGTGTTGAGTGAGTTTTGAGGAAACCCTAAAAACAGCATTGCAGAGTCATGCTCTACGATACCGCGCATGCGCAGTTGCAAAAAAGAACTGTCAAATTTGAAAGATTTCAAGGTAGCCCGGTAGGGTACCTTACGCCTTTTGCCGCCATATTCTTACGCGTCGTCTTGCGCAGTTTTCGGCTTTCGGTGACATTTCACATTTCGTCTTGTTTACTTCGCACGCTCTGTTATTTTACACGGGATAATGGATTTATTAGAGGATTTTCCTGATTACGTCGCGCATATTAATTTCGCAACACATGTGTTGCGGCGCAGGTCACGAACGCAGCCGAGAATCAAGCGATATTTACGAGATTTCGATAACCCCATTGAATACTACGATGAAGTGTCGTTCAAACGAAGGTTTCGTTTAGAAAAAGCAACTTTTATGAGTGTTATGCCTGTGTTTTTTGGAAATGGTGATTTGCCTGGTAACAATCGGGGCCTTCCGATACCAGCGATCATTCAACTGGCGATCGCATTAAGGTTTTATGCAACAGGAAATTTTCAGGTATGTCTGAAACATTTAAACCGCGGTTGTTGTTGATATTATGTTGATGTTCAAAGGCATTATGATCAAAGTTTCTGTGATTCTACAATAATAATATTGTGTACTAAGTAAAACCCATTGTAATAATAGGAATATTTATTTCCTGATTAGTACCTATCTATAGAATACCTTACCGATTTTGTTCATTTGAACTGTCAGATTCAATCACTCTTATTGTGACTTTATCACTTATATCTCTCTTTATTTTCAGATTGTCTCTGGAGATTTATATAATCTCAGCCAGGCTACATGTTGTCGGGTGGTGGCAAAGGTTTCTCAAAATATATGCGCCAAGGTATTGGATTTTGTCAAATTTCCGAGCTCAAGAGAAGACCTCCTTCGCAACCGACAGCTATTTTATAACAAAGCCCAATTCCCAGGAGTTGTGGGTTGCATTGATTGCACCCACATCCCAATAAATAGCCCCGGGAGAGCTCGAGGAGAAGTTTTCCGGAACCGCAAGGGATATTTTTCTATAAATGTCCAAGCGGTATCCGGGCCACGTCTGGAGATATTGGACATAGTTACAAGATGGCCTGGGTCAGTTCATGACTCCAGAATATTCGCCAATAGTAGGTGCAGGATGAAATTTGAGGAAGGTCTTATTCAAGGCATACTGCTCGGTGATAGTGGATACGGCCAGACAAACTATTTGTATACACCGATAGCTAATCCTCGAACAGAAGCTGAGAATAGATATAACCGATCGCATACGTCTACACGGAATGTAGTCGAAAGGCTTTTTGGAGTATGGAAAAGGAGATTTCCGTGTTTAAGTAGGAAACTACAGAATAAACTCTCAAATACCGTCAATATTATCGTAGCATGCGCTGTCCTACATAATATTTGTATTTCATCCAATGACGGCCACTTCCCAATTGATGATTTCGATCCGGAACCAAATAACGACTTAATTGCACCACCTGAATCTTCTATTGGGAGACAGATTAGAAATATATTTGTTGAGAGACACTTCTAACAATCAAAATTTTCACTACATTCTCATTATTTAAGGTTTTTCTTTATCTGATGTTTAATGCTTTTTAGTTAGGATGTATTTTTTTATAATTGTATATTTGTACATTATTTTGACTATTATTTTTCTTGTTGTTCTTCTTACTATGTGTGTAGTTTTTTAGTTAGGATGTAAATTATATACCTATATAATTGTATGTATATAGGATAAACTAGTCTATTTCTGGTTGATCTTCAAATTATGTAATTTTTTATAATTATTACATTTGTCTTTTTAGTTGGAATTTTTATAGTAAGGACTTATAAATATTTTGTAATTATTGTATATTAATAAATTGTGTTGTATGAACTTAAAATGCTGTCTCTAGTAATTCTTCATATTTTGTACTTTTATAAAATTGTTATATTTTCCTCAGTCCCAGAATGAGTTTGAATAATTATGATTAAATAAAACACTGTTATGTGTTATGAACTTCTAAAAAATAGAATTTACTACACTACCTGTAATTCGGGATAACGTTATGTCGACTGGTGAAAAGACACTAAATTTAGAATATTTTTACAGAAAAATACAGAAAATCTTCTAATAACTTCTAATAACTCCAGGGAGTACAATGTATCTGCATTGTATTAAATAAGAAATATTATTTGAGTTGTATTAATTTGAACACGGTGCTGATAAGGTATGAGACTGTGAAGTTGATAATATAAGTTCTAAAATTAGGTTAACTTAAATTTATAGTATGTTATGTAAATATTGTCCTTATATTGCCAATACCAAGTTCCTGCAACTTTGATAATTTTGTGAAAACAGTTTTAAAAGGTTTGCATGCTTGATTTTACAATTTTTATAAAATAAATATTCTAGAAAAAAAACATTGAACTTTAACTTCTTTACCCTTGAACTTTTATCTTCTTTACCCTTCGCTCCAAGGTTATATAAAATATTATTATGTTTAATTTTGTACCTACTTATAGGACAATTATATCATATTACAACGATTCGATATCAGACGATCTTCATACTAATTAAGAGCCCGACTTAACTTTCGGCCGATATTTTAGTTAGGCTCTTGATCAGTATGAAGATGTATGGAAGTGCGCACATTACAAGAATTCAATATCAGGTGTGCATCATCGCTTTGATATCTTTAAGCTGTCAAGACAGCAATGAAACCGGTCACTAGTAATCCTAAATTTGTGGATAAAATTATCAGTCATGTTTATTTTCTACAATGATTTTAAATGATTAATCACCAACAACTTCCATTAACAAAGTTAAATGTTATAGGAATAGAATTGACCAATGCCCCTGGGGCGGAGGGGTAAATAAATAAACACAGATTACTGATATTCTAAGTTATGTATTGTATTTTAAAAAAACAGCAGCATTATAAAATAACATATTTAAAAAAATTAAATATCCTCTTTCAACTTTTGAAGTTGAAGAGCAGCTATTTCTGCCTTACAATTGGCTTCCTCCAATTGTTTTTTTAGAATCTTGGAATTGAGATCAAATATGATATTACTCTGCTCAAATTGAACCCTATCTCGTTCCATTTGGATGTCTATTCTACTAATTCTCTTTTTTGTTTCCTCGTTGAGGAGTCTCTCAGCTTCAGAATTGGTATCTGAAAAAGAAAAAGTTTTTCAAAAACTTTATTATTATTACCTATTTCAAAAAATAATTGAAAATCTTAAGGGACGAAAAAGATTTTTTAAGGGAATATAGGAGTTATGACATTTACGGGACTTATGACCTGTCCTCGGTTGGTCGAATCATATGGAGAACACTGTAACTATCATACAGCCGATATTTTCGGGCCATAAACCCTCGAAATGCAAGAGATAATTCATAATAATAATGTGTAGATAATAATTTGTTCTATTTCTCTAGGTTAAGTGGGGAGTGAGAGAATAATATATCTTACAAGGGGTATTTAGAGTCTCCTTTTTTCTCCATTTCTTCCTTCTGGGTGTATCCGCTGAAAATAAAACATTTCAACGTATTATTATTTCTGTAAAGGTTTCTTGAAAAATGGTCATGGGTAAGAGAGTAGCTTTATCACCAATAGGATTTACACTTTAAAATGGTTATAAATATTTTCCTCTACACATGCAATTCCAAATCAAATGTAGCATAGAGTATCATCTACATAGTAAGTATCTAGCCGCTTTTATCTTTAATGAGTAGTTGGAAGGAAACATAGCTTACCATTTACATTCACCTCAGACAGTATAATATTTTGATCTTCGCGGGATCCAGATGGAATGGAGTAGTCTAAAAAAAGTTATTTTGTATTATTAGATATTATGTACATTATAATATTTCAATCAGTTAATTGAGATATTTCAAAATTATCTTACCATTTAAATTATTCACCTCCAACGTCATATTTCGATTCTCGCGGGATTGAGATGGAGTGGAATAGTCTGAAATAAAATCTTTATATTCTTAGGTGTACATAAACAAATTTAAACAGTTAAAAATCTTTATATTCTTAGGTGTACATAAACAAATTTAAACAGTTAATTGTTCTGAAGTAGGATCGAGATGGTGTAAAGTTGTCTGAAAAATGTCAGTTTAAATATTTAAATACACATTATATTTGCGTATGTATGAAATATTTTTTAAATATCTTACCATTCATAATCGTCTCTGATAATAGGATATGCTGTCCTTCGGAGGATTTAGAAGGCATGGAAAAATCTGAAAAAGATGATATTATGTTTTTAAAAACCTTTTCATAGTGTTTTGTTTCCCCAACTTCACTGTTTTGGCAACATAACCATAAATGTTAAAGCACATTTTTCATAAAATACAGCATTTAAAGGAATTGAAACTTCTAACACAGGAATGAAGAATTAAAAATATAATAAAAAAACAAAACCAACCATTTGTTTGGGAAGTTCCAAATCCATCACAATCTGTTGAGAACCGCATCTCAACATCAGTACTCATGTCCAAGAAGGCATCTATCGGGTGATGTTCCTTGATGGCTGCTATTGCTGGAGATATAGGTCCACCTCCTGTCTTCATTCTGCCCCGTTTCTCAGCAGCCAGCTGGGCTTTCCTCCGAACTTTTATATTTTCCAGCAACTTTTTAAGCTGTTCTATGGACCTCTAAAATAAGACAAGTTGATTTCATGTAGAATATAAGTATATAACCTCTAAATGCTTGATATTCTCTGCTTGAGAAGAATGTTTATTTGTTATTACTAATCAGATAATCAATTATATACAGTTCAAGATAAGCACATTATTGGGGTGTGCAAATAAAAAAAGTAAAAATAGAATAGCTTACCTTTTGGTTGAGTGGATTGCAGTTGAATTCATCGGTCAATTGTACCCACGCCTTCTTTTTTGCGTCCAAAAATCCGAAGTTAGTGGACACACTAGTAATGACGGGGTACTTTTTTACTAGATCCATCATATTTTCTTTTTCTTCTGCCGAAAAATACTTTCTTCCTGCCATTTTGTATTAATATGAAATAGGTTTAAAATAATTTGAGACGACCGACACCCGCGAAATAGGTTGTTGTTGTTTGAAGTTTTGACCAGATAGTTTTGACATTTGATAGATAATCCAGAGATACCCCCCAAACTATAAGTATTTCATAGACAAACGACCATAGACACCATTTTAAAAGCAATATTTCTAGAAGTTACGACGTAGACCTCAAAAAGCTCTTAAGGAACACTCAATGGGGATTGTCCTTGAGGCATCAACTCTGCAAAAGGCCATTCCTCACTCATCTTAACTCAACCTTACTCAACCTCACTCACGCCTCAAACTTAAGGGTGTTCTATGAATACGGGTATAAGTCAATCAATAGTCTAGTCTCTAGTAAACAAAAACTTTCGGTGAACGCGGAAAAATAATACAAAAAATCGCCTCGTAGCATAGTGGTAAGCGCATTTGGCTACCGTGCATGAGGTCGCAGGTTCGATTCCCGAATGGGTTCAACGTGAAATATTTATTAACATATAATTTAAATATTAATAATTCAATGTATGATACCTTGACTAGATTCTTGTTTTTTTTATTATGATACCGATAAGTCAACTGATCATCCTAAACTTCATGTAAATTAAAATGAATCACCGATTACCGCATTGGGTGGTACTTGGTTGTACAAAATAGTGCCCTATGCAATCATTGTGTGCAAAATATGGAAAGTAGTAGTAGTAGTTCTATTGTTTTTTTAATTTAATGCCGTAATTTTCTTTGTGAAATTAAAAAATAAAAATATTAGAATTATTAGATTCCTCTTAATTTTTTTTTTAAAAACGGACGCTTAAAAAGTACCCGTCTCCTAAGCGCACAAAAAGGGTCGTACTGAATAAATATATTATAGTTGATGCGTGGAACCAGAGAAGTGGCTATTTACTTATTTAAATTAGTTAACAATTACAATCAAAATTTGGTTTAAATATTAATAGATTTATCTAACCATATATAATGACATTGACAGGGAAATCGCTATTATGAAAACGGACATTATAAACACTAAGTAAAAAAAATTCGTACCTAAGATATAAAATCACCGAAAAAATAAATCTCGGTGTTGTCTGCGGAAAAAATAATCTCCATCGGTTCTTAAGAGTAGGTACCTACTTACAATCATGCCATATTTGATTAATTAATACATGTATTAATTAATCAATGGTTGGGAGTTTTAGGAGGTGTTTCATCACCTCCGTTTAAAACCCGGATAACTAAATGTCGGTTGTAATTTGCTACCAGATTTAAACGATATTTACAACGAACCCAATTAACCCCAGAAATAATGACAAATCTATCCTCCGATTAGCTGGTCAGCACTTTCGTCCGGCAACAGTGCAGCGGTGTTGTCAATGCTTTCAATATGTTTCCTTTTGCAAGCTAGAATCGAGTTTTATTATGTTTTTTTAATATGATACCAATCCAATACAATATAAAAAATTGGATTAACATTGTAACATTTCCATTTTAAGCTATTTTCAACCCAATAAAAATTTGAGTTGAGTTGTCAAACGATCAAATACGACGCCATTTTTAAATACGTTTTACAAGGAGGGTGGGATAGAAAAAAACTAATTTTACCGGACTACTTATCAAATACTGTAAAAATCCAACCCGGCAAAAATGTTTTAAGACATTTCGTTATTTTACTTATAATCGAGTTTTATTATGTTTTTATAATGTGATACTAATCCAAAACAACATAAAATATTGGATTATCATCATATTATCTCCATTTTGACTGTTTTTCAATGCATTAAAATTTTGAGTCGAGATGTCATAACTGTTACAAACATAAAAGGGGAACAAACCTCTGACTAAGTTTAGCGGCGGCGGCGTTTTTAAATGGGATTTACAATATTTTGGTGATAATCAGAGGTGATGAAATGCATTCTCAAACTTAACTGCGATTTAGTAGGACATTTACGATAATCAGGTTCTAAACGGAGGTGATAAGAAAGGGCCTTAGCCAATCAACTAAAGGTGGAACAACCAAAAATCGAGGCGCGGAAGCGCCGAAAAGCCCCGTTAATTATTTAAGCATCTACGGAATTCCAAGTAATGAATAATATTTGTCATAATATTTCCATGCGCATACATAATGAATGTAAATAAGGTAATAAAAAAAATGTTGACAGTTGACGTAATGTAAGTATTTTATTTTAGACTCAAAAGAAAGACAATTCAAGAAAATGTAACATTTGTATTCTTATGACATACCTAAATATTTCGATTTCATGGCTATTTTCATATAACTTATTATGTCGGAATAACTGTGTCAGAAAGTAGGAATGATTAACAATTTTTAAGTAGGTATTAGGTATCGATTATTCCGACTTCTTACATGCCAAGCGCTTGTTTAACTTGATCATGCCATGTCTTTCTCGGCCTTCCTCGATTTCTACATCCAGGCACAGTCGCATCGTATATTTTTTTAGCCGTTCTTTCGTCATCCATTCGCTGCACATGACCGAACCATCGTAAAAGACCTTTCTTAATTTTGTCGATAATGCTTATCTCAGCCTTGCACTCTGCTCTAATTTCGACATTTTTGTACCTATCATACATAGTCTTACCACACATTCGCCCGAGAGATCGCATTTCAACTGCATTCAATCTACTTTCATCCTTATTTTATTTACCTTAAATACTTATAAAATAAAATATATAGGTACCTACATATTATTTAATTAGGTATTCGATTCGCGATTCTATCGAAGAATTTGTTTTATCGTGACATCACTTATAACCAAGAAACTACCAAGAACAAAAGGGTACATTACCGATAGCTTATCGTCGCGCATTCCTCGGTTATTGCAATATCCAAACCGCACAAGAAACACGTTAAAATAACAAAACTGAACTTAACACAGGGTAGATCCGCCACTAAACTGTCGTAAACTCGTGAAATCGAGTCGAAATCCTCGCAAACCCGCAGTCCAAACGACCGAATGTCACTGTTATGGGTGAAATAATGGTTATTTGACAATTCAAAGACAAGATGGCGGCGGCAAACGACCTCACAGGCCCACGTAAGAAACGAGACTGGAGAATTTTGTGATTCGCGCTTGGATTGGTCGAGCGCGGCCGGCGCGGATGCCTTATTGGTCCGGAGGAAGCGAATGGCGGATTGTGGGTGAGTTAGGCGGCGGCACTTGAGTAAAAAGCCCCCGAGGATAAAAATTAATTTAAATTCAATAATCATTGCATTGAGAAAATAATGCACGCGTACTCTACAAAGTTTTTAAACCCCCAAATACTGTAGTAATTTGAATAAACATTTTTTTTACAAATATATGAAAAAAATATTACATAATAGGAATCACTCAAATCCGTCCTTGTAATTCAGGGGCGTACTCAGAACTCTTAATGCATTCAAACCCTCATCAGTACATAATTTGCTATATTATTTTTGGTGAATATCTGTTTTGCTATAACTTGGTACCGTAGAAAAATAACATGAATTTGTTTTGCTTAATTAATCATCTTAAGGTATAATTTCTTACCATGCCCTTTTAATTATTGTAAGTATGTGGAAAAATCTTAAACGCATTCTAGCAACAACAAAAAAAGCTGTCCTTTAGACCGCATACTTTTGGAGTTGAGTGTACTTGGCTGTAATAATAATACAAAAATATACGGTTCTTTGTATTTATTTTTTTTAATTCTTATTTGTTTTTGGTTTTATTTACAATTATACACACTATATATTATAGGCAGGTAAGTAGGTTCACGTTTTTTTTTAAATTTTCATTATTCGTTTACAATTGTTGAAACCGATTGAGGCAATAATTAATAAAAAAATGGTTATAAACAGATTAAGATACAATGCGATTGGTGTACCAATGCAGTACCCTATGCACCATTGGGTCCGGATAAGGGAAAGTAGCAGTATAAACAGTGTTTTTTTTTTTTTTCCGTGTAAATATTAAATATTAATTTTAATGTGATTTTCACATGAAAATATTTCACCTTGGACTGGCACTGAAGCGTAAAGCCAAAGTAAAAAAAATAATTAAGATACATTTCATTTTGTGTACTAATGCAGTGCCCTATGCACCATTAGGTGCGTATAAAGGAACGAAGTACTTATTAGTAGTATTATAAATTTTACTTTTTACCTATATGTCAATTAAAAAATTAAAATATTGCCAAAAAATGTTGAGTTAACACACTAGACAAGCTATTTAAATGAGAGCTGTCAAAATTTGATGTTCGATTTGTATTTTGCAGTGAAACAAAGACAACTATACTTATCTTCCACTATCTAATACATTTTTATCATTCTGTTTCCCTCTAACAACAACTTGTTCAACAATCTCAACAGATTGAGACGAAATAGTCTTAATCTTCCTAGGACTAGGACATGACAAGGAACGGAAGAAAATAGCCTATCATTGTAAAATAAACATCATTGTATAATGCTAATATTTTTCTATTATATTTTCCGCAACTCGTTGCTTTACTATATCGTGCCTTTGGCTAAAAAGTGTAACGGCATTTTGCAGTCTACATCGGAACAACAGAAGTACAGAACATAGCCAGCCGCACTACGGCACTCGGCACTACAGAAGAAGTATTATAGAAACGCTGTACATACCGAACGAAGAACCAGTTTCTAACAAAAGACGAAAATGACAAAATACTGTTTCTGTTTACATTTATTTTGCCGGCACAAAAGTAACATGGGATGTCTTGTCTCCTGTCAATAATTATACTTTACCGCTGTCAATTAACGCGTGGGAGAACTTAACTCGGTTGGCCAACTGCTTCGCCGATGAGAAGTTAGTTGGATTTACATAATCTTAAACACAAAGATATAATATATCGGAATATGAGAATAAGCAGTTAGTAGCCTCTCGCAAAAGGCTAAGGTTACTTACTAGATGAAGAATAGTAGACTAAAAGAACACTCGAAATAACGAGCGGCCTCCGTAGCGTAATGGTTAAGACACTGGACTCACGATTCGATCGATTCCCGGTCACACAAAAAAAAAGTGTTTTTTTAAATCCTGGTTGTTTTCGATAAAATTCCTTTCGGTTATCGCGCTTACGTGGGAGGAGACGAGAGCGTTAATTATCAATTGTTTTTTTATTTTATTACATTTTTAAAATTATTATATTATTGAATTGTAAATCAAAGCACTGATTTTTATTTTAAAACATATTTTTTTGTAATATGACATTAGTACTCCGAGTTAAGCAGCTTTTTTAGTATCATTTGCATCAATGAGTGCAGGAAAGTTTTTTTTTGTTTTTATTTAATTCGTTTTACAAAATTTTAAAAAGTTAAAATAATAGGATTTTAAACCAAAATTAATCTCTAATTATTAATTTCGCTCTTCCTTCCCAAAAAAGAAATATGATCTTGTGCTTGGGAAGAAACTTACACATTGAAACAATCCATACATGATATTTCGTTATCTATCTGTCACCTGTAATCCAGAAAGAATTTTGGAATTATATTATTAGAACTAGGAAATTATTAGAATGGGGCGCCAATTAGAAACTAATAAGCTTCTTAGTCATGTTTTTCATTGCAATACAGTAAATATATATATTTATACATATTATATGCATGGCATTATCAATTTATATTTCTTCATCAAAAAATCAGGAATCTATAACAGACTATAGACTTTGTGAGAGAGGGTAGTAAATATCCGTACATGTTTCGCCACGGGTTGCGAGCTTACTGGCGCGTAGCAGTCTCCATACAAAATGTTTATTCTTTTGTGTGCCGTTCCTCTTTTTTTTCCTTTTTAAAAGCGCTCGAAACAATTTTTAAATCTTATCTTATTTTATCATTTTTATGCATAGTTACAAAAAGTAATTACAGTAAAACACGATTTAAAAATGACATTTGACACAGCGTGATAAGTGCGTCAATACAAAAATAACCGATTTAAAGTTAAAACAACTGAAAAGAACCGAAATATTAGGAACTCTGTGACAGTTTTAGCGCTACAGATATTATTAAATAACCTCTTTAAATGTTGAATCGGTTACACAAAAGAAAAATACTCATCGAACTTTTTAAGATTTAGTTTTATTTGCATCTTTTTAAAAGAAATTTTTCGAATCCTGGGATTTTAGAAAAAGGGGATTTTTGTCATCCCATGTCCCATCACTAACGTGACGTAAAAAGACATACGTATGTTATAAGTCACCAAATTCGAATTAATTCGCTTCTAAATAGCTTTTTGTATTTAACTAACTAACCATTACGCCATTTCCTCGAAGGGGTAGGCTGAGAAGATAAAACGCCACACCACTCTGTCCTGGCACACTTCCTTTGGTTCCTCCACGGGTGCAATTCTACTAAGGTTTAAGACACTTCTGCGCATACGAATTCAGTACAAAATCGTATACGCAGTAGTTCGACAAAATTAACAGAATCGAGGCCCACATTCATACGTTTATGTATTTAAATTGTTTTATTCAAAACTAATCAAATCTGATTTACATCTTTAATCCTGTCTCACATAAGTTAGATTTAAATTATTGCATAGGACAATAGGACACATAAATCCCTTGTTAAAATTTTAGATACCATTTATCCATATTATTACATTCTACCCCAGATTTACTTTTCGAGTAGAGAATTATGTTTATATGGCTAGAAAAAGTATAGTGTGTACACTTTTGTTTTGACATTTGATGCGCAACTAGCTTCACTTCAAACATCACGAAAAACGTGTGCGCTGTCATTTCAAGTCGCGGAACAATAAATATCAGAATTTCAATTAAATATATATTGATATTTATAATTTTATCTAAAATATTGTCCTTTTATGAATGTAAAAGATGCCTGTTGACACGAAGCGCATTGTTGGACCAGAAAGCACCACTCCTTACAGATTGTATTCCACAAAAAACGTAAAAACTTTTGAACAAATACGGGCCGATGTTTTCAATGAAAATGGACTCAGAAAAGATGAAAGAAAACTAAATGAATTAAGAGACATGTGTAAGTAAAGGGTAATATTTTATTCGTTTTAAATTAAACAAATGATATAGACTGCAATCGCCGACTAAATTCTATTACAAAGGTAGCCCATGCTGAAAATAACATAAAAAACACATTTAACTAACTTACTTAGTGTTTTGTTTGCAGTTGGGCGACTGGGCGTAGTCACACAAGCCAAAGGTTCAGCTTATGTAGAAATGGGAAACACAAAGGTTATAGCAACAGTTTATGAACCAAGAGAAATTCCAAAACAAACTGAATTCAGGTAAATATCCTACATTTGAATATTCAAACTGTTCGTCAATTGAAAAACTGGGTTGCTAACCTAACCTGAAGAGACTTGGATTAAAATCTAACTCCACTCCAACACAAATTAGTTCTTACTTTCTGGAACAGTTATTTCAGACTATTTGAAAGTAGCTTTATTTCCTTAAAGAAAAACAACAATAGCGCAGCGCCACTTCACATTTATTGGACCTAAGATATACGCCAAACGATATATACCAAATGGACGCACAAACCAAATTATTAACCGACTTCTCCAAATACAGGGTCGGTGTCGTTAGTTGGATAAGTCTAATGGGTCGTGTATATATTCAAAATGCCTGCAAAAATATAGCTATGTAATTATTAAAATTTGGTATGCAAAAATATTGTTTTGTAAATTCTAAATTTGCGAAATCCAAACTTGGTTCTATTATACTAATTATGTTTAGTACTACAATGTTTTATGGACCTGACTCGACACGGACTATCTAGTGAGTCAGCGCCAGATCATTGGCATGGGTCTCTACTGATTGAGTCGCCATCCCATTATTGTGTTTATGAAATGTGTGAAATGTAATAAATAAATAAAAAATAAATGAAATAATAAAATGTATGTATGCTGTGACGCGTATATGACGATAATCGGTAAAACCGCTTTGAAAATGTACCATTTACAGAACGGTGACGTCACCGATCGCATGTAATATCCAAACTTCAAATTGAATGTCCTTGAAAACGTTATAAATATTTAAAGTATATTTTTACAATTCCAACGATATAAAACACAATGATCAAAAATTTTGTTTTCATTTATAAATTTATGTTTTGAAAACACGAAAATACGAATGATTTTTAACACCCGTTATTGGCTAATGACGTCATTCCCGTCCACCGTGAAAGGCGTGAAATTCATTCCGTAGTGAGCGCCTATATTGCTGTGACGTCACACCGCATGCGCGCCAAATGGAGGATTTTGCGAGCGATTTGAAAAAGTGGTATTTCCAAACCGCGCTAGAAAATTCATATAACATCGTAAAAAAAAAAAATCCCTTAATATTGTAATTTTTCAATCTATTTTTTGAAATAAAAAAATCGGGAATAACCCAATTATTGATAATTATTTTGATGTACAAGCCTATTGTAATTTTGCCAACTTTGCAGTTACAACGGAGAACTGTTTGTGGAGTTCAAGTATGCGCCCTTCTCCTGCACTAACCGCAGCGGACTGCAGCCGGGGAACGAGGAGAGGGAACTGGCTTCCTCTGTCCGCAGCGCCCTGGAGCCCACTGTGTTGAGGCACCTCCTAGAAAATTTCCAGGTAAGCATATCTATATCAACATTTTGAATGTGTACAAATACTGGGAGAAAGAATAAAGGATTTTCTGCTAAAAATACTTGGCAATTTTCTCAATAGATGGCAGATAGACTCAACTTAAAATGTGAAATGACTTAATCAATTTCATATTACATACATCTTCTAAAAATTGACAGAATTCAGATGATTGATGGGACGGGGAATGTTGATATGTTAAGTGGAAATGATACCAGCTGTAAATATCTAGATAATCCATATTCGTCTGTTTCTGTTGAGATTTCAATAATTAATATTATCATTCATTCTTCCTGTACCCACTCCCTTTGTGGAGCATATCAATTCCACAAACTGTCTCCAAGATAATTAGTCGGCCTCCTGTTCACACGCGTCTTCCAAATTAGGTTTGTAACCTTTAGTTCTGAAGCAAACTGCCAACAGATTGTTATCAGTAAATATCAGAATACTGCCTTGTAAAATAGGCAAGCATTATAATATTCAAAATGACAGTATTTTAACCTTTAATCATTATCATCTTTCCATATCTGCTCTCTACAAGGAGCATACGGATTCCACAAGCCGTCTACAAGCCAAGCGATCATTGGCCAGTTCCCGTGCATCCTCTCATTTTAATTCTGACATTACTGCTGATGGATAGACAAATATTTAAATAGATAGAAAAAATACTTAGCTTATTGAAAGGGCTAGATTTTTTGTTGTTGTTGTTACAGTAAATAAATCATTAGATCGCTTTTTGTGACCAAAAAAATTTTAATAAACTAACTACATTCAGTACCGCATTTTCTATCTTATATAGAATATAATTTTTTCATTAACTCAGTGTTTGTAGCACTCACTTTGTAGTTTTCCATAATTATGAAATTCAACAACTTTTGTTTTAAACTACTTTTTTATTTATTTTTTAACACTCCGACCCCCTGATGAAGGAGTAGTGTCTCCGAAACCGGTTGGAGTGTTAAAAAATAAATATAAAAGTAGTTTAAAACAAAAGTTGTTTAATTTCATATTTTTTTCAATTTTCTTAGGTCGACATATTCATCTACGTCTTAGAAAACGACGGCAGCGTGTTAGCCACAGCGATAAACGCCGCCGGCCTCGCCCTCGCTGACGCAGAGATCCCGATATACGACATCATCACAGCTGTTACCATCGGAATCCAAGGAAAACAGATCTTCACAGATCCAACGGTGGCTGAAGAGACCTACTGCCTGCAAAGCGGAGGAGAAACGGACCACGGAATAGTCGTCATAGCTCAATTACCCGTTCTGGAACAAATAGCAGAGTTTTGGCAGCACGGAGCACTAGGCCTTGATAAAACTTTAACCATGGTTGATGTTGTGAAGCCAAGCTGCGATATTCTCTACGCGGACTTGCAGTCCATCCTGATTGATAAGTTAGACAGCTATTTGCACAATAAAAAGAAAATGGAAAAAGAGAAGAAGAAAGAGGGGAAGGAAGATAAAAGTAGCTGAAGTTTCATGTATTAAGATAATAAATAAAATTGTGTATTTTATATTGCATTTTTATTACTTTGAATATCCTGTAAATAATACTTAATAAAACATTATTCTAGTGTCTGTACTTGGAGATATATATTCCTTATAAAATAATACACTTTAATAAAAAACATTTATTTCAGTGCGATGTACTTCACATACAAATATCTCATATTATGATACCTTGAACTGTAAGATTTTGTCTTCATGTAGCAAATGACCACTGCACTTGGTGTGCTAACGCAGTGTCCTGTGCGGACAAGGAAAAGTAATAAGTTGATGGCGATATTTCTTAATTACAAAATAAGATGTTAAGTTAACGAGATTCATTCGTCGCTCTTGTCGGGCGGCGGTCCGCACGGCTGCAGCATGTTCTCCATGAGGTTGAAGCGCACGCGCGCCTTGGCCTCGTTCTCGCACAGCGCCAGGAAGCTCAGCAGGTCGGGTGGCCGAGGTATGATGAGTAGGAGTCCCTGTGCTGGTTGGTCAGCCACTCGTACTTGGTCGTGTCCGCGTGGCCCGTACCGATGTACTTGCTCTGCAGGTGCTCCAGCTGGCTGTGTATATTGTAACGCTCGCCCATTGCACTAAAAGAAAAAAAATATTACATTTGAGGTTATGCGGCTTCACAGCATTGTAAATTAATCGCGTTTGTTAAGAGTTGACTTACAACGTTTATAAATTATCAATCAGAAAATTGAGTACGATGTAACGAACAAAATGGAACCTAGCCTAATTATTATTAAGACTATAGTGAAAAATTAATATTACACTCGTAGCTTCACTCATAGAATACACTAATTAAAGAACGCAAGCTGCCATACAAACAAGTTGATCAAAATTTGAACCACATTTAATAAAAATTTCCGAGCGCCATCTCTGTGTGTGAGAGTTTTACTATAGCGAAAATTGACGGCGGGAATTTCAAATATATATATTTTCGATATTCCATATTTTCTCATGTAAAATATTTCATAAAATGGTCGTAAAATAAGATACAAGTTGTATCTTATCTTTCAACCACTGTATGAAACATTTTACATGAGAGAAAGGATTAAGGCAAATTTATTGATTGAAAGAATAGTAAAATTGTACTGTACTTTATTTGTATTGTAAAAAAAACAAAATAGATGTCTGCAATATAAAACATTTGTAAATAACAATTGTCATGCTCTAATGAATTGATTGTATATATAATATTTTAAGTCTAATGTCATTTAAAAATAATATGGATACACAAATGATGGATCTTTGTAAATGTCACAAACTAACCTATACATACTACACACGAAAATTGCGTTTAACTTCACTGAAATCCAAAACTGAACAACCCCCCACTTATTATATCGTAGCAAATATTAACAGAATTGTTATTTTGTCATTGTTATCGCAAAGGATTGTCTTTATTGACCACTTTGAAAGAAATTGCAACCACTTTGAGCACCGAACGTTTTAATAACTGCCAGCACGTCAATCGATCACGAAATCAATACCACAAGACTCAATAAAGATAGGAAAAGTAAAATCAGTAATGTATCCAAACAATTGTATACATTTCTACCTTTGTTTTTGCAGTCGGATGAAAATTTTCAAACGCGTAATACGCACAACCACAGATTATATACTTATAGATGAACAACTCTGATTCTTCCCCATAGAAAATGATTATCCGTCGATTGGGTCAGGCGTCACAGACAAGACAATATTTATAGAAGAAAAAAATTGAATCGTTTCTTACTCAAATATCAGGAAATTAATTAGCCATAAATTAATTAAATATGAACGCAATCTTGTCTATGAATCCCCCCCCCCCTATCCCCTCCTTACGCCCCTTCTACTTTCCTCCCTAGGGTTAACAAATGTCAAAATCAAAATGTGATCGAAATGCTCCGCGACAGCTGTTGACAGTTAGAAATTATCACAAGAGTTTACAAATAAATGAAATAAACAAATCATATAATAGTTATTAATATTTTAGCAGTCATTTTCAAAAACGCACATTGATTTGGACACATTTTTTGTTGAAAAAGAAATTAAAAATCATTATTTGGAAGTACTTGATAAGTAAATTTAATGATAAGTGAAATTCAATGACATAAATGTTAAATTACATTACAAAGAATGTGGCCCCGACCCCGCCACACCTGTGGTGAACATCCAGAACATTTCACCTCCAAAAATATCCCATTAGTTCTGAAATATACAATGTAACATTTTATTAAATTTGTACACATTTTACTACTAATTCATTATAAACAGAAAAAAGCTGATAGATGTTTCTGTTTTGGGATTCTTTTAAAAGAAAAATATTCTTTTGAGGTTTTAAAAAATAGCAGTGCAGTATTCATGCGATATTTCAGAACCGAATAGGATTTACATTATGCATAATTAGAGAATTATTGAAAATAAAATTAGTTACTTACATAAATATCATATGAATAAATTGGAACAAACATACTTTTTTTTGGTCCTTGTGTAATACATAAAATAAAAAGCTTATTATCGAGTTCACAGTTGGAACCAGGAGAATGCGATGACACAAGATTTCCGATAAGTAGGGATTTATACGCACAAGTGAACAAAGTGGCAGACGGATTATGAACGCCACGACTTCTAATAGAACCAAAAAAGTTTTCAATCGGATCTTGATTCAAGTCTCTAGGTCTTAAAACATTAATCCTACACCTTTTGAGGCACCATAAATCTAGGATCGCAAGTTTTCAATCGGATCTTGATTTAAGTCTCTAGGTCTTAAAACATTAATCCTTCACCTTTTGTGGCACCATAAATCTAGGATCGCATGAATAGAAAAAATCCAATTTTTCAAAACTGGAATATTAGTTTTAATGACAGATCCAGTTAATTTATTAACAAATTTCATTGAATTTAAAACTTTTAAACTTTTATTCCATAACTCTTTGTATGGGGAGTCACTGGACAAAGCAACTCGGTAAGTTTTACCTCCCACAGGATATCTCGAATATCCATTGACACTGTCAAAAAGGTAATTGAAAAAATGTAGCAATTTGGCAGTGTCTAATGGTTTTTAAGTAAAATCTGAAGGATGCAAATCACTAATTATTTCTAGAGCGGCTGAGACATTGTCACTCATGACTTGACTGGCTAATTTGACTTTCATCTTTTTAATTTTATTAGGTAATATATGTAAATCAGTAATTCGGCACAATCGTTTGAATCTTTCTTCGGTTTGGCCAGCTAAATTATAAACTGTAATTAAATTGTCCCAGGATGCTAAACGTTCAATGCCATTTTCTGTGAATTTTAAATCTTTATCTAGAAGATTATTACGTACACACTTCAAAAGGTGAGCAGCATCAAACATAGGAAAAATTTTATGACCATTTACAATAAAATACCCGCCTTTATAATCTACATTATTATGAAGGCACGAAGACCTTGTGTCATCGAGTAATCCTTTAATGACTCTACTGTTTGTGGTTCCTTGGTCGCAAACAGTAGCGACAGGTATGAGACCACACTCAATTAATTTACTTATCACATTTTGAACAATGTCTTTCAAATCAGAAAACTTTGCAGAAAACCGCGCTGCAATTGGATTGAGAGTTGAAAGATGTTGTTCTAAATGCGTACTATTCTTATACCTATGAGCAGCTTCCAGTCTTTCCTTGAACGTAGAATTTTTTCGTTGAGCATATCTAAGCTGCCGCCGGGTCTCCAAAACCTTCTTGTACAGTTTCTTCTTTTTTGGAGTAAGGTTGGAAACACTGCATTCACCGATGTAGCTTAGTATGGGCTTTCTTTTGCCTAAAAAAAACTCATTTTTACTAACTTTTCAAATTACAACTTCATTACTTTTAAAATCATTATTAAAAATATCAACATATTAAAAATAGGCATATTTATGTTAAATACTGATAAATGTATTCTTCATAAAATGAATCTGTACAGAATGTGACAAGAAAGAATACCTACTGGTAGCAACAGCAACAGAAGCAGGAGTGGGAACAACAGTGGACACACAGGTACTGCATGACGGGAAGTCAACATTGGGCGGTAGCGGTAGCAAATCAGGGAAAAATCCTATATTTGGTAAACAGTAACGAAGCACTGAACCGCCTCTATTTCTGAAAGTTGTAGAAAAATGCCTATCGCAAACAACATATTTCGATTGGCTTGGATTTTTAAATTTTTCAATAAATCAAACCGTCTATTCTCCAAATCCATTCGCGGAAACTAGATTCATTTTTAGAATTCGATGGCAATACATGGCGTGAAGAGTTGCGATCATTGCATCCTTTTACGCAACAAGCCGTTTTCTTCTGCATTTTTCAATATTATGAAGTTACGTATACTTAAATAGAAATAATAAAACGCCGCTTTCAGATGTTTACTACACTTTTAAACACAGATTATAATATTATTTACTAGTAAAATCTATTAAGACACATTTAAATATGGCGGCGGGTTGCCGTTTTTTAGTTGTTTTTGTTATGACATGTCAGATTATAACATTCGTAGCATAATGAAGATAGTTACACTAACACAGTGATGAAATAAATATATATATATATAAGCTTTCTACACATGCACATACTGGGTCGACAAAAATGGCTCCAATTTCCAATATGGCGGCAGAAATAAAGATGGCGGTGAGTTGACGGGGCCTGCGCACAACATAGAATACACTAAATACGGGATTCCTTTGATTAGACCATAAACAAAAAAGCATAGAGTAGACTGGGTACCACGTGATATATACTGTACTGCCATCTACTGTGTGTGACTAATACTAACTGTACCCAAAAAGTTTGTTCCTGGCTTGGAACATAGAATACACTAATTAAAGAACGCAAGCTGCCATACAAACAAGTTGATCAAAATTTGAACCACATTTAATAAAATTTCCGAGCGCCATCTCTTGTGTGAGAGTTTTACTATAGCGAAAAATTGACGGCGGGAATTTCAAATATATATATATTTTCGATATTCCATATTTTCTCATGTAAAATATTTCATAAAATGGTCGTAAAATAAGATACAAGTTGTATCTTATCTTTCAACCACTGTATGAAACATTTTACATGAGAGAAAGGATTAAGGCAAATTTATTGATTGAAAGAATAGTAAAAATACTGTACTTTATTTGTATTGTAAAAAAAACAAAATAGATGTCTGCAATATAAAATATTTGTAAATAACAATTGTCATGCTCTAATGAATTGATTTTATATATAATATTTTAAGTCTAATGTCATTTAAAAATAATATGGATACACAAATGATGGATCTTTGTAAATGTCACAAACTAACCTATACATACTACACACGAAAATTGCGTTTAACTTCACTGAAATCCAAAACTGTATTCTACCCTTTTTTGTCGTTAGTTACAACTACCTCCCGCCCGACCGCAGCCTCCCGCCCTACCCTCGATAACTACGCCCAGAGAAGACGCGGCAGCAACCCCGGCTAAGTCCAAAAGAAAGAGAGGGAGATTGTAGAGTACCTACCTAAATCTTACTCCCATAATAGTCCTCATTTTTCTCATTTGAAGTTGTTTCTTTGGATGTTCGCAAAATACTGTCCCTCGACCTTTTTAGATATAGTCCAGGAAGTTGGTATCCATGCCTGCATATGGTGAGCAAAGATGCATCAAATGTGTATTTGTATATTTTTCTCAGAGACTCTTGATGGTCAGACCATTCCGGATCCCACCAGGGCTTCTCTGAAGAGGCTGGACGAGAAGCGGTCCAACATGAGCCTGCTGGCCGCGCTGGGCAAGTCTGTACCGTCGGTGGAATCTCTCTTCAGCGAGCCCAACACACACCTGGAGCAGGTGGAGGCCAAGCGCGCCGCCATGCTCAAGGCCAGGCAGGAGAAGAAAAGTAAGTGAAACTACGACTAAACCACTAGAGAAGTGGTCCATATCTACATGAAGATACAAGTCTGTAAGAGGTCGATACATATTTGGCTTTGTTGATTACCAATTTAGTAGTACATTTCGTGAGTATACCAGATTTTATGTGGGTGCACAGAAAGAGAGAATGAAACAGGTCTTTACGGTTTATAATGCTCGTTTATTGCACAAAAACTAGATACTAATACTAAAACTTAACTAATTTAAATATGGATGAAAAGTAATGTTGAAAATAGTTAAATGAAAGTGAATTTAGATACGCGGGAATTTCAAATATATATATTTTCGATATTTCCATATTTTCTCATGTAAAATATTTCATAAAATGGTCGTAAAATAAGATACAAGTTGTATCTTATCTTTCAACCACTGTATGAAACATTTTACATGAGAGAAAGGATTAAGGCAAATTTATTGATTGAAAGAATAGTAAAATTGTACTGTACTTTATTTGTATTGTAAAAAAAAAACAAAATAGATGTCTGCAATATAAAATATTTGTAAATAACAATTGTCATGCTCTAATGAATTGATTTTATATATAATATTTTAAGTCTAATGTCATTTAAAAATAATATGGATACACAAATGATGGATCTTTGTAAATGTCACAAACTAACCTATACATACTACACACGAAAATTGCGTTTAACTTCACTGAAATCCAAAACTGAACAACCCCCCACTTATTATATCGTAGCAAATATTAACAGAATTGTTATTTTGTCATTGTTATCGCAAATGGATTGTCTTTATTGACCACTTTGAAAGAAATTGCAACCACTTTGAGCACCGAACGTTTTAATAACTGCCAGCCCGTCAATCGATCACGAAATCAATACCACAAGACTCAATAAAGATAGGAAAAGTAAAATCAGTAATGTATCCAAACAATTGTATACATTTCTACCTTTGTTTTTGCAGTCGGATGAAAATTTCAAACGCGTAATACGCACAACATAGAATACACTAAATACGGGATTCCTTTGATTAGACCATAAACAAAAAAGCATAGAGTAGACTGGGTACCACGTGATATATACTGTACTGCCATCTACTGTGTGTGACTAATACTAACTGTACCAAAAAGTTTGTTCCTGGCTTGGAAGCCCTGGCTTCACTTTGACATTTATTTGCAAAGATAGATAACAACCATAGAATACACTAATTAATAATAACGTAATCATTTATCAGATTTCTATGGTTTTCTGCTAGTGTTGTACCATATTGTAATTGAGTACGCTAGTTCGATTATTTCATTAAAATAGGTACCTCGTAAAAATCGGTAAAAAATGAAAAGATAATACAGCGCTATTGATGCGATTTTTCGTAAAAATAACGCTATGAAAATGATCCTATTATAAATAAAATTAAATAAACAATTTTAAAAGTTGAGTAACTTTCTCTTCAACGTTTGGAAGAATGTCATAAATAATACCCGGTATTAATTATAACATATCCGGAAAATAATATAAAATAATACTTTGTCTTAGCCCGAGATTGAATTTCAGAAGAGGTTAATCTTTTTATTTATAGGAAAATACTTTTTAGGAAATAGGTATTTTTTTAACATCTGTATTACCATTTGAAGCATGATCCCATTCAGTGAATTTAAAAAAAACGCATTTATAAAACCTATGGAACGCATTTATATAGAACCTCTGGAAAAAACTGGATAATTGTCTATAATCGATCTTACAAAATAATACGTGTCACTAATTAACCATAGGCATTCTTTTGTGAAAATTGTCTATTCCATGCACGAAATTCAAACATGTAAAAATAATTAACAATTTTATTCCTTTGTGATATTTACAAAATTTGATTTTTTTGCGGCATTTTAAAAGTAAATTTTAATTAGTTTTATTGAGATTTTTACGTGCTTATTATACGGTTTTACATTCAGGAGATTTATAAGTTCAAAACAGTTTTAGTGGAGTTAAAATCTAATTTAAAATACCATTGTTAAATCAATAATTTGCCTGGAGACAGGTTGCAGTCAAAATGGAAGTACAAAAAAGTGTTACATCGAATGAATTAGCTAGTAAATCCTCGTTGAAATTAAAACCAGCAAAAATAACACATATTTATTTGAATGACAAGTTTCTGAAAGCTATTGTAAGTAGAATAAAATTCCCATCTGTTATATTTATATTTGTTCCTATAATATGGAACATAATATGAACTTCACTAAATCCCTCCAGGAGACCCTATCGTCACCGCCGGCCAACTCTCTCGCCTCCTCCCACGTCAGGTCTGCATCCATCAGCTTCGCCGAGTATATCATTGTCATATCCAAAAATTTATTTTTCATTAAAGAAATTCAAAGAAATGTGAGGAATAGGCCTTAAGGATTATAAAATTTATGTATAAATTTTTTATGATGTACTTTAGCTATGTCCCTATAGCGCCCGTGGTGATAATACTAATGAACACAGTCAGTGCTGTGATTGGTTTAGGATCTATTAGTTTCCATTGGTCATCCTTAGTTTTCATTTTTTTTCAGCCTAAGTTGAACGAACCGAAGAACATAATTGTCGTCTATTTGCACAACAACTACATTGACAAAATCAACAATTTAGAGCCCCTCTATAATCTCACACATTTGTATTTACAATGGAACAAAATAACGGTCATAGAAAACTTGGAGTGCCTCAGAAACTTGAAAAAGCTGTACCTTGGATACAACTTCATAACTGTTTTGGAAAAGTTGGAGCGGCTAAAGAATCTAAAAGAGTTGCATATCGAAAAGCAGAATATTGGTACAAGAGATGTCATCTGTTTTGAGCCACGGTGTTTGGAAGCTCTTGGTGTAAGTAGTGAATAAATTATTTTAATTACAACACTTTGAATAGGTACCTACTCGTATGTTCAAATACTTGTACACAAATCTGGATTTTTCCCATGACGGGAGTAGGTAAGGTATTTGTAGGTATTAGATACATGTCATGTCATGTTAAATCAGATTCAAACTTTTGTTAGACCTCATCATCATCATCATACCATATAAGGGAGCATATAGATTCCACAAACTGCCTCCAGGCCAAGCGGTCGGCCGCCAGCTCCCGTGCATCCTCCCAAGTCAAGTCCACGTCCCACAGCTCTGACGCAAACTGCCTACGAATTGTCAACAGTGGACGACCAGGACGCCGAGAACCTGATGCCTTGTGAAATAGGCAAGCATGGTTAAGGCTCACGTAGTATATGGCCTAGCCAGCCCAAAATAGCAGACTTCGGAGTTTTGAGAATTTGAAGAATATTAGGTGCGCGGTGGTTTGACTTTGTGATTAACTCATAGGTGAGGCAACGGACACAGCAACCCTTGGTATCTACTGTTGTTAGACCTAGACATTGATTATTATTTAATGCCAGTTAGGTAACAAACAAAATCATTTTAAACAACATTTTTTGAAAATGAATACAAATACTTGTAGACAAATTACTGGATTATACCCATGCTGGGCCGATATCAGATATTATTGATATCCCAACAGAGACAGAGAAACAGAGTTTCTCTGTCTCTGTTGGGATATCAATAATATCTGAAACAAAATCATTTTTAGAAAGTGTGTTTTCAGTACTGTATTTATTTCTCCAGTCCCGGCTCCTCGTGCTTAACATAATGGGCAACCAGCTGACCGACCTGTCGATGATCCCTCGCCTTCACAGCCTCGCGGAGCTGAACGCCAAGGACAACGACCTCCGCTGCCTGGAGGCGCTGGCCGACAGCGTGGCCCGGCTGGCGGACCTCGCTCGCCTGGACCTGGCTGGCAACCCCGTGTGTGGCCGCCACCTCTACAGGGAGACTCTCATCGCCAAGTGCTTCAGGCTGGGTGAGTGTCGGCCCTCCTGATTGCCGATTAATAAATCAGTCTACGACTAAGCGAAATACAATTAACAGTAAACAAAATTTTGAGTGTGTCCAAATACTTGTATACAAAAACTGGATTTCACCCATTACGGGCTAATAATTACAATTTGACATCTCAACAGAGACGAGAGTAACCAGCCAATGACAGGTCATAAGCCCTGTAAACGCCTAGATATCCATATTCTCTTTTCAAATTTCTCGTCTCTGTTGAGATGTCAAATTGTAACAATTAACAGTCTTCATTACAATGAAAGCCCCACCCTTTCCCTAGACTGTTTTAAATACTTTTGAATCTTTTTTCAGTCCAGCACAACCGATTTTTTAAAGCTAATTTAATGGATTCAGTTTTAACTGGAAAAAGCGGAAGAAAAGAAAGTTAAATACGCGACCAATAATGCTTTCATTGCCCATATCACTGTCTCGGCTCTAATATTATCATAAACACATTCACCCCAACCTGCTCAAGGAGCTGGTCGTAATTTACAGTGATAGGGATATTAGTAATTCTACCCTTTTTTGTCGTTAGTTACAACTACCTCCCGCCCGACCGCAGCCTCCCGCCCTACCCTCGATAACTACGCCCAGAGAAGACGCGGCAGCAACCCCGGCTAAGTCCAAAAGAAAGAGAGGGAGATTGTAGAGTACCTACCTAAATCTTACTCCCATAATAGTCCTCATTTTTCTCATTTGAAGTTGTTTCTTTGGATGTTCGCAAAATACTGTCCCTCGACCTTTTTAGATATAGTCCAGGAAGTTGGTATCCATGCCTGCATATGGTGAGCAAAGATGCATCAAATGTGTATTTGTATATTTTTCTCAGAGACTCTTGATGGTCAGACCATTCCGGATCCCACAGGGCTTCTCTGAAGAGGCTGGACGAGAAGCGGTCCAACATGAGCCTGCTGGCCGCGCTGGGCAAGTCTGTACCGTCGGTGGACTCTCTCTTCAGCGAGCCCAACACACACCTGGAGCAGGTGGAGGCCAAGCGCGCCGCCATGCTCAAGGCCAGGCAGGAGAAGAAAAGTAAGTGAAACTACGACTAAACCACTAGAGAAGTGGTCCATATCTACATGAAGATACAAGTCTGTAAGAGGTCGATACATATTTGGCTTTGTTGATTACCAATTTAGTAGTACATTTCGTGAGTATACCAGATTTTATGTGGGTGCACAGAAAGAGAGAATGAAACAGGTCTTTACGGTTTATAATGCTCGTTTATTGCACAAAAAACTAGATACTAATACTAAAACTTAACTAATTTAAATATGGATGAAAAGTAATGTTGAAAATAGTTAAATGAAAGTGAATTTAGATACGCGTGTAGTTACGCAGCTGGTCAAAAAGCTTCTCGTAGATCTCCGAGTATTTCCGTAGGTGCTCGGTTTTGTGTCCGCTCGTAAATCTTCGTGCGCGTGACGTCATTGTTCCCGCCACACATATATGCTTGTATCAATCTCGTACAGATTTGAATCTACACGTAGATATCGGTGATCCCTACCATGACGTTCTTCTTTTTAATGTGTTGATTGTTTGTAACAGTTAAGCAAATGGAATGTTCCGGGCCGGGTCAGATCCCACGATGTTTCTGGAGAAACAGAGCCGTCCAGTTGCGCGTCCAGCAGGACAAGCCTCTAGAAGAGGACACCTTCTATGTCCCCTCCGGTGGAGAGCAGCCGACCGATGTCTGGCCGTAATCCAATATGGCCAAGCGATGTAGAATGGGACCCAATATGGCCAAGCGATGTAGAATGGGACCCAATATGGCCAAGCGATGTAGACCGAGACGCCTGCGCGTCTCCTCCATTGGTGAAGAGCTATCCAACATCGGGCCGTAATGCAAAATGGCCAAGATAAATCATTAGATATTATTTACATATTATTGACTGTCTTTTGTAATAAATGTACTCAAATTGACTGTGTTTTATTTTATAATTTTTTTAAATATTTTTTTTATTATTACATTTTAGAGCAGAATGCAAAGATGAGATAAGCATTATCGACAAAATTAAGAAAGGTCTTTTACGTTGGTTCGGTCATGTAGAGCGAATGGGTGATGAAAGAACGGCTAAAAAAATATATGATGCGACTCTGTGCCTGGATGTAGAAGTCGAGGAAGGCCGAGAAAGACATCGCATGATCAAGCAAAACAAGTGGGCATGTAAGAAGTCGGAATAATCGACGTGCGTGCATGAGAAGATGTATGAATGTGGAGGAAGCAAGAGAAGTATGCCAGGACAGAGTGGTGTGGCATTCTATCCTCTCTGCCTACACCCTCGGGGAAATGGCGTGATGGTTAGTTAGTTAGTTAGTACTATATAATTTTTATATTAATTTTTACTAATATAACATTACACTTAAATTTTTTTTTTCATAATTATTCTTTTCCTACAATTATACATTTTTCAATTTAGCTATAATATAATACATATTGTATAATATAATAATTCAGATCTTTTAGCCTTGCATATTACATGTTAGGCAGTTCAACTCCGTAAAATGTGTTAAAAATGGTGCATAGGGTAAGTACTGCTTGGTATGGTATACCAGGAACAGTGTTTCATGATAAATTATTACCTACATGAAGATAAGAATATAATCAATGGCGAATTTGCAGACAAAATAATTTAAATAGGTACCTGAGGTATAAAATATGCACAAATCTTGTGCTTTCATCCTTGATTGACAATTAATTTTACTGTATCGATTCGTATCAAAACGCTTATGCGGAAATAATTTGCACACGAAATTAATATTTACAGCTGATTACATTAATGTTTATTTTTCTTTGCCGAGACAATTTTATGTAGGTATTTTTGGAATGCATTTGCTAGTGCTGTGCTTGGTCGAATAATATCGAATGATTACAAAATTTGTGAAAATAACAGTTGTAAAGTAATTACTACGAAAGTAGTAGGTACTCTAATTATTACTAGAAATTTATGAAAATATCGGTCAATTTAAAAATGGTGATCTTTTCATTGATACATTTCACTTTAGGTCATAAATTTTCTGCCTATAATTCGCGGAGTTCTCATCAAATTATGAGCGATTGTTATTTAAATATAAAAGTTGTTAAACATATTGTGGCGAGATGGTATTTGGATGGTAAAATACCATCTCGTCAACTTTATTGAATGAGTTTAAGTATTGCATTAAATAAAAGATGTTACTTACGTATGCAGGTTGTTTTATTTAACAAAGGTAACTTAAACTATGTACACGTTTATATTTAAAGCAATGATTGAGGAATTGATCACAAGATGTTCTGGAGTGTGTGTCGGAAGCGGCCAGCGGCAGCGGGAGCCCAAGAGGAAGTGAAGTCTCTAGCTAGGCGCCTACCGGCGCCAACGCTAAGTTCCTAGTTTCCGGCTATCGAGATATGGGGTTGCCATATACCCTCCCCCCCAGCCTCTGCGGTACCAGAGGAGGTCTGCCCGTCCACAGTCCAGTTCATCTGGTGATGTACAGTAGCAGTGTTGCATGTCCCCTATAATCAGAAGTACAAAGTTCTGTAATATTTGAGTAAGAGGTACATGGATAATAGGAATGATGTTATTAGATTATGCTGTACATAGGGTATGAGAAGGTTTAATATGAATATATTTTGCGCGAGGGGATATACTTAACTTGGCAAAGTGGTGCCTTGTAGTAATCTGGAAATCTCACGGTTCTACCAGATCTTGTTGTGGCTACATTCTCCTTCTCTGCTCTCGGCGCTATTTGGGTAGTTGGTGGTCCATCAGGTTGGTTGGTGCTGTCCTCTGCTGCGCTGAATGCAGGTTTTAACCTGTCGATTGTGACTTTTTTGTCGGTTCCTTTCATTTTGATTATAAATGTTTTGTTGTCTCTGGATAAGACTTTGAATGGGCCATCGTAGGGTGGTTGCAGCGGTCTCTTGTACCCGTCCATTCTCACAAAAAACGTGCGTGCATGTTTTAAGGTCTTTGTGAATAAATGTTTTTTGCATACTTTTGTGGGAAGTACTGGTGGGTTTTATTGTGTTGAAGAAACTCTGCAGCTTTCTCAGGTAGTTTTCAGGCTCGTCTGGCGTAGACTTGATGAAGAAATCATATGGCATGCGTAGCGTGGTGCCATATGTGAGTTCAGCAGGTGAGTTGGTTGTTTCATCTCTAATTGCATTTCTCAGACCAAGTAGTATTAGTGGTAGAGCTTCTGTCCACTGACTTTCGGGATGTGCCATTATAGCTGCCTTCAATGTTCTATGCCAGCGTTCTACTATTCCGTTTGACGGTGTTATTGTCGGAATCCCTTGGATTGTTAGCTTTGTAGGGTTATCCACTAATTGCCTCTTTCTCAGGTTGACTGTAATGTTGAAATGATGGAGGAAATCGGCCCCTAATATGGGTTTTGAAACGTCTGCGATAATGAATCTCCATTGAAATCTGCGGCGTAATCCAAGGTTTAATTCAACGATTGTCGATCCGAAGCTTTTGATCACTGTCCCATTGGCTGCGTACAATGTTGCGTCTGCAGTTTTTTTGCGTTGAATGGTTCTATTTTTAAGTATGTTCGACTTAGGAATGACGGAGATCTCAGCGCCCGTGTCCACGAGCAGTTTGAGTCCTGTTACGTTATCCGTTACGAAGAGGCGGTGAATACTATCGGAAGAGTCGCAAGCCTCTACTGTGTCTCCCGATCTTCGTTTCCCTGTGCCGTTCGTTTGTATGCGCAGGGCTGTTGACACTTCCTGGCCCTATTACCAAATCTTCCGTGGAAATAACAATATGGACTATCCGGTTGACGTTCTGGGGACCTTGATGGCGAACGATATGATGGTGAACGGTGTCTGGTGTTGTATCTGTTGCCGGATCGCGACCTCGGATATCTGAGCTGCTCACTACCGTTATTAAATTTCAGTGCTTGTATCTCAGTTGTAAGGTTTTTAATTTGTCTCTGTAATGTTGCTATTGCTTCTACAACATCGTTGGAGTCTGTCAGGTTTTGTCTATTTCGACCTCCAATTGAGTATAATTCCGGACCGGCACAAGTCTCTACTATCTTGTCGGCTGTTGTGGCTAATGCGGTTAGGTCTGTCTCTGTTAGAGCTGATATAAATAGCCTGAGCTTGTTGGGGTAGTCGTTGTGTCCAGAGTGTTTTTATTATAGCATTGTCGCTTAGCGTCGGTCCAGCGAGTTCCTTCATGTATCGGAGAAGTTCGCTTGGTTTCCTGTCCCCCAGTTGAATTCCGTTAATAATTTTGTGAGTCTTTTTTCTTCTGAGTCTTGCAGGCGAGTAATCAGTGAGTCCTTTAATTTGTCATACATTTGGTTGCTGGGTGGTTGAGTGACTATGTCGCTGACTACACGTAGGGTCTCTGGGTCCATTGCTGCGACTACGGTGAAGTACTTTGTGCTGTCTTTCGTTATTCCCAGTTGTGGCGAATTGAGCCTCGGCCTGGACAAACCAGAGGGTTATGTTGTCTCTCCAACATGTTGGTAATCTGATTTGGACCCTTTGTATTTCCTGGAAACTCACATCTTCAGTCGCGTTCTTCTTTACCGGATCCATTTTTTCTTGTTGTCTTGTTGTTAGTAGATTAGTATATTATGTTAATCAATGTAGGTACTCGTTATTGAATGAAAGAAGGGTGCAACTGTTGGGATAAAAGAGTTAATGTTAAGTTATGAAATGTTTGCAAAGCCTTATTACGAACAAATAATTAGGCGTCTTTGATTACAGGTTAGGAAAATAAGGCAAAAAGTAAAGGTTTGTTCTATCGAAATAAAAAGAGAAAATTAAATGATGATGGATGAAATACTGTTGATGAGACGCTAAGTAGGCTGATGATTGACTCTAAGTTTGACAAGTGATAAATGGGGACTACTCACCTGGATTCCCGCTGCCGCGTCCCGTGTCGTATATTAATTTTGTTAGTATTAATATTTGTTTATGTTGTAGGAACCTATTGTTCGTAACCACAGATTATATTTCGTAACCCTGTGATAGGCCCGAAATGCTAAAACGTTTTAAAACGAAAAAAGTATTCGAGGTTATGCAATATGTCACAAATATTATAGTTTTTACCGTTATGCTAAGTTGGCATATTTAGCCGTGATGGTAGTCATTCGCGTAACTTTGATCACGGCGTGGAATGTGACATGTGATATTAATTTTGTGTGAAAGTTGGTGTACCTACTTTTTTTTATTTTTAAATTTGAGATTTTATTTGGTAGCCTGCTAGGGTTGTTTAAATTGTTGTTTCTATCACTTTATAAAAGTATTTTAAGTTTTAAGCGCGTTATGGAGGTACCCACACACATTAATGTGTCAGTATGCTATCCGCGTGTTTTATATGCCGTTTTCGGAAAACGGTCAAATTAAAAACGAACGAAGAAATTTTGTACTGATGCGCGGATGTAACAAGAAATTATTAACAATTTTAAAGTTTAAAAAGTGTGTGGTATATACTGAAAATGCAACAATACTTTTGTAATCATGAGAATTTCTCGCGGAAAAACTTACTTGCGGGATTTTACGAGGGTTTGAGAATGAAAATGAAAAATGAGTTTACGTTAGCGTGTTTTTAGATTGAATTTACTTCGGGGTCACCACTGTGGCGAGATGGTATTTGGATGGTAAAATACCATCTCGTCAACTTTATTGAATGAGTTTAAGTATTTTGCATTAAATAAAAGATGTTACTTACGTATGCAGGTTGTTTTATTTAACAAGGTAACTAAAACTATGTACACGTTATATTTAAAGCAATGATTGAGGAATTGATCACGAGATGTTTGGGAGTGTGTCGGAAGCGGCCAGCGGCAGCGGGAGCCAAGAGGAAGTGAAGTCTCTAGCTAGGCGCCTACCGGCGCCAACGCTAAGTTCCTAGTTTCCGGCTATCGAGATATGGGGTTGCCATAATATAAACGATTTCTATAATATTTACTCAAAGCTATTTAAAAGTTTGAGGTTATTTTATAGATACATAAGCACACGTAATATAATAAAGCATATTGAATGATATTTATAATAAACAACATTTTGAGTGTGTCCAAATACTTGTAGACTAGCTGGTAAAAGTTATAAGCATAACAAATTGAAGATTCATCTTCAGGCGTTTCCTAGTAGGTGATATAATTCGGTAAGAATCTCACTTGCAATCATAAAGGTTTCTGCTAAAATGCTTAGCAATTTTTCTCAATGGATGACAGAGTGTTTCACATGTGAAGCGTCGCGCCATTTTATTGTATATTGGCAGATATGGATATCAAATACTAGGTGAAATGGGGAATGTTGTAATACATCAAGTGGCCACTTAACCCAGCCAATGACAGGTCATAAGCCTTGTAAACGCCTAGATATCCATATTCTCTTCCAAATTTCTCGTCTCTGTTGAGATGTCAAATTGTGATATTTATAATTATTAATAGTCTATGATATAATATTTTAATTACGCGATAAAATATTTATTGTGGAAGAAGAAAATTTCAAGAACTAAAATAAAATTCTAATAAAGGCGAGAAAAATAAATGAAAATCAATGACATCATTAATATCATTGATAAAAATACGTTTTTAATATCAGTAACATCCGTAGGTATACAAAAAATTCAATTATTGAAAGTCGAATATAAAACTGACAACTGTATCATAATTGGTTTGCGCAACACTAGCATTTTCCAACCCCCGATTTTTTTTATTGTCTAGGGGTTGGTATACGTCATTTTCTGTCAAAATCGTCGCAAAATGTCACAATTTTACGGAAAATACGTTGTTATTCAACAAAAATACACATTTAAAATGAAAACCCCGCTCTAATTGTTTTAATTCTTGTGTAATTCATCAAAATTCTTTAGTTTAAAATGTGAAAAAATTACGCTCAATGGTGAATTAGAAGAGGATTATCAATGTTTTTCAGAAGCAATGAGATGAAAATTTTTATGAAATAGTTTAAAAATAGTGACATTTGGAAATGCAACCCACTATTAATTGATTTGTGTTATGCAGAATCGATTTTTACCGCAGAAAGTATTAAATAACGAACATGATATTTGAAATATAAATATTATGATGAAAATAGGGTGAAAATACTGATTGAAAATGCCGAAACGTATTGGATTCCATGTTATTTATGCCACAAGTAAGGAATTCAAAGATTATTATTTAGTTCTTAAAATAATGTATTTGATGTGCTTAGTTTGCAATAGATATTAGTTTTATAAAATACCTCTTCTTCTATGTATAATCTCGGGCTCCGTTAATACGGAAATCTTACTCTCGAGTCCCAATCCAGTGCAATTTGTTTCCTACTTTCTATCTCGGTTATTTCAGACTAGTTGAAAGCAGGTAGGTACAAAGTTTTAAAATTTAAAATGTTATTTGAGAATGAAAAATACCCAGTCTCTTAAAAAAAAAGAATAGCAGGGATATTGATTGTTTTGGATGTTAGTTCGTAGAACTCCATTTTATAGGTAAATACTTGTATTTAATTAAAACACAACATGATCAGTGTTTTGACACATGATCAGTGTTTTGATAATGTCCTTGTAAGACGAAACGCGTCACCTTGTTTTTAATAATAAAAAAAAAAACCTGTGTAGAACTCTTTGTGTTTTAATTAAATACAAGTATTTACCAATATCAGGGATCACCAATACATCTACATGTAGATTAAGGTCTGTATGAGGCTGATACAAGCGTTTATCGACCTTGTATCGATGATTTTTTATGGGTGCCTTGGACTGGCACTGAAACATAAGGCTGCTCATCTTGTTTTCACATAACAAATCATGATTAAGTTTCACTGCCCTTGATGTACCAATGCAGTGCCCTACGCACCATTGTATGCTGATGAGGGAATGTAGTCGTTTTATTATAGATTTTTTAGTAGTGTATCATAGATTTCTTTTAATTTAAAAAAATTGTGATAAGATCCCAAACTCTTTGCTATTTTTCTATGTAGGCGAGGACCCTGGCCACCTGGGCAGCGAGCTGGGCTGGGCGGGGCCCGCCACACGCGGCTGGCGCTCCGCCCCCGCGGCGCCGGGCCCCCACGAGCTGGTGCTGCAACTAGAGGCGCGCGTGGCCGTCACCAGGGTCCAGCTCCTGGCGCACCAGACACTCATACGTTAGGCATACAATCCCCTCATCTTAACCTTACCTTTAGAGGTATATACATATATTAGTAATTATACTACCCGTGCGGAAGTAATAACTAATATATACACCGTGTCCCACGATGAGAGACCGCGAAACTCCGGAGGGTGATTGTTCATGGTATTTTGAGAAAAAATCCTTATAAAATTTTTTGATCCGGGCATTTCCAATAATTAATTTTAAAAAAGTATTCATAAAAAGCGACGAGTGTAATACTGGCTTCTGTTTGAAGTGCTAGCGGCGCGGGTGGCGGTGGGCGGGAGGAGTGGGGGTCCGCTCTGGTACGCCTTGTACGGACATTCAAAATTCGAATTTCATATCTGAATCTAGTTTAAGTTTCAAAAATATGTGATTTCTTCGCGCTTATTGGTGCAGGTCACTCTTGGTGTGAGCCAGTTCAAAAATTGACGGTATTACACGCGTGAAATTTTTATTCATATTTTAATAATTTTTTTAAGAAATTAGAATTGAGTTTTTTGAAAACTTTTATTAAGATTTTTTTCTCAAAATATCATGAATAATCACCCTCTGGAGTTTCGCGGTCTCATCGTGGGACACGGTGTATAATGATCGGGGTAGATACAAACGTTTCCCTACTACTGTTAACTTGGGCCGACTCTGGTTGCTTTGGGTGATGGAAACAATGACAATTATAATACATAAGTTGATAGTGGTAGGGGCAATGAAAGCATTTGTTAGCGTACATACTTAGCGTAAATTCATCCGTATTTTTATCACACTAACAATCTTAAAATCGCAGTATAGCTTGTTGAAAAAAATGTGTAGAGTTGGCTGGACTGAAAAAAGACTCAATAGTCTTTAAAACAGTCCAGGAAATGGCATTGTTCTATCTCTTTTTGTTTCTTTTTGTTTTTTCTTGTTCGACAAGATTTGTTTTTTTTTGTTTTTTTTCTGTTTTTCTATCCATTAAATTAAACGACTTTTTAATCTTGTTTTTATTCTAACACCACTACCGAGTTTATAGACCCAGCCCTTCTGTTTTTACACAGAAACTTTTTACATATTCTTTTCTAGCTTTTTACGTAGTTTCTTTATTGATAGTTCTTAGTGATTGACGTTATTTTTATTTTTTTTTTTTACACAGTCTTTTATTTTTTGGTTTTTTTGTTTTTTTAGTTATTTTCTTTTTTTTATTTTTATTCATATGCTATATTTTTCTATATTTTTTGTTCTTTTTGTTGTATTTTTTTTTTTATTTTTTTGTTATTTTTACGTAGAGAGTGAGAAAGTATAAGTAAAAAGCCCAATTTTCCTTTAAATTCTGATTATTTCTATAAAATTTTCAGTGGTTAAAACAAACTTCTTGACCCGAGGGGGGTTTAGTTA